>JAPKLW010003757.1:6453-36210 GCA_026898455.1 Plectranthus barbatus
GCGCAAAAATCCATCAGCAGACTGTTGCAGAATTCAGTCCCATTGTCCGAACGAATCCGCTTCACCACAGCTTCTCTCTGTTTCTGAGCTTGGATGATCAACTCTGGAAGAATGATCTTCACCTCATCCTTGGTTCTGAGAAGCTTTACCCATGTGTAGCGCGAGTAGTCATCGACTACCACCAGCGAATATCGTCGTCCTCCAATGGTTTGAGGTGCTACTGGTCCAAAAAGATCCATATGTAGCAGTTCGAGTACCTGACTGGTACTGGGGCAGACTGGCGACTGGTTCTTGAAGGACTCCATAGTTTGTTTGCCTTGCTGGCAGGCCTTGCAAATTCCTTCCTTCTTGAACCCGCCCTTGGGAAGACCATCTACAAGATCATGCTTAGTCAGATAGTTAATAGTTTTGAAATTCAGATGACTTAACCTTTTGTGCCACAGCCAGTTTGTTTCCATGGAACTGGTGGCCACGAAGCATGAGTCAGTCTTCCCGCTATGCCAGTCGACGACATAAAGTCCTCCTTTGCGAACACCTCTCAGCTTGGTCTCGCCAGATTCCTTGTCTTTGATCAGGCACTCTGATTTCTCAAAGGTAACTGTGTACCCGTAGTCGCACAGCTGACTGATGCTCAGGAGGTTGTGCTTGAGGTTGGTGACAAGGGATACATTTATGATTCTGACATCGTCCTTCTCGATGCAGCCCTTGCTGATCACTCTGCCCTTAGAGTTATCACCGAATATGACTGGAGGTCCTTTGACCTTGGTAAGATCTGAAAATAGAAATTCTTCACCAGTCATGTGAGCGGAGCAACCACTGTCTATGATCCACTCGCTCGATCTATGAAGCTGTGTTGCATGATCCTGTACCTGTAAGAAAAATAAAGAATTTATTTAGGTCCCCGATCATCTGCGGGTCCTGCAGGGTTAGATCGCTGGATAATTCCTTTCGGAATCCAGACTTGGGTGATTTTCAGCTTGGTTTTATCCTTGCTGACATCATTAACAGCCTTTCCCATCCTTTTGAAATAATGAATGCGTTTGGTTTGGGAAGGTGAGGTTGTGTGTGTATCTCCCTTGGAAGTACGCTTCCGCTGGGAGCTTCGGAAATGCTTTTCCGGTACATTGTTTTGCCTTGGTGGTCCCTGAGGACGTGGACCACCACGGTTAGCATTCATAGCCCTTTGTGAAAACTTTTGATTGGGCTCGTGCCTCTGATAGGTGTTCCTCCTATCAGGTGTTGTCCTTCTCTCAGAATTTCTCTGAGATTGGGACCCCTTGTAAGTATGCTGGTGACTGGCATACTTAAGAGGTTGTGCGTGGAATCCCTTGACAGCTGGTGCTGGCTGTCGGATCCCACTGGCAGCTGACGCTGACTTCCTTGCCTTTGAATATTTCGGCTTAGTCTGCGTCCTTGGGTGTGCTGGCGTCCTGTCAGCAGAGGATCTTGCCAATTGAGGATTTTGTCGTGATGACTCACCTATGTATCTGGACTTATGATTCCTATGCTGATTAGCCATTCGGGACTGACTGGTATTACCAGCTGGTGCTGATGCACTTACCAGTTTGCCCTTACCCTTACCAGTAGTGATTTGTTCGGGCTGGTTTATGCTCAAATCCTTTGTAAATCCCAACCCGGACTTATCAGAAGGCTTTCTCCAATGACTTAGAGCTGCTTCCAAGTCTTTTGAGCCTTTATTTAGAAAATTTATTCTATTTTCTTGCTCCAGAACGAGATTGTGAAAATTATCTCGCTCAGTTTTTGCAATTTGAAAATCTTGGAGCAACTCAAAGTGAGTCTTTTTCAAAGTTGCTAGCTCTTCACTGATTGACCTCGATTTTTCAATCTCCTTGGTCAAAACAGAAATTTGATCTTTCAGCGAAGCATTTTCGCCAGCCAAGACATTCTTTATTTCATAAAATTTTAAAAATTCTTGTTGAAGAATGTCTATTGTGACAGCTTCTGAGTCGGAGCAACGCGACTCAGAATCGTCTAAAATGTGAGAAGGCATGATATGCATTGGGGGAGCTGATGATTGTACCTGATCATCAGCTGCAAGTGCCTCTTCACTGTCAGCACTTCCTTCAGCTGACTCCTCACCGAAGGCTGCCATAAGTGCCAGTAGAGCTTCCTCTTCTGACTCTTCATCTGACTCATACTCTCCGTCGTCATGGTCAGGAATATCAGGAACTTCTGTCCTGGTCAGCATAGCCTTGGCAACGGCTTTCGATGCACGCTCTTCGAAGAGCTTCTTTAGCCTTTCCCGCTCATCTTTATCCACCTGTGGACATTCAAACTTAAGATGATCAGGGGATTGGCACTGATAGCAAGCACGGGGAGCTCTCTTGACGAATTTTCCATCAGTTGAGCTTAGAGATACTCCCTGTTTCGACTTGGCTTTCTCCAGGAGAACGGCCAGTCTTTTCATCTGTTGCTCAAGGTCAGCGATAGAGCTCTCGCTGTCTTTTGAGTTAGATCCCGATGTGGCTGGGATCTCTTTCTTCTGGTTGTGCTGGGCAGCAGGTCTGTCAGCATGGAAGGGCTTCTTGGTCTTCCATTTGAAGTCCTTCTTGACGAAGTAAGCTTCGTCTTGAGTTTTTATGCTGGGGGATCCCATGTTCCGGATGGCCTCATTCTTGTTTACCATCTGGATATCCCACTCGTGTGCCTGCAATTGAGCAAATAACTCCTTGGGAGTCATCTTGGACAGGTCCTTCTCCTTCAGAGCTGTGGTCTTCACGAACCAGTCCTCCTTGGGCATCTTGGACAGGATCTTGGCATTAAGATCTTCATTTGAGTACTTCCTGTCCAGTGACTTTAGCTCGCTGACAATGGCGTTGAATCTCGCCTCCATCTCCTTGATGGTTTCTCCAGGCAGCATCTGGAAGGATTCGTACTTGTCCACTGCAACCTGCAATTTGTTGCGTTTCATTTGATCAGTTTCTTGACATAGACTATCAAGATAATCCCATACTCCCTTGGCATTGTCAAACTGGAGGGCTTCCTCCATCAGCAACTCTGGAAGAGAAGCCAGGATCAACTCGTGAGCAATGGAATCCAACTGATTCCGCTTCCTGTCCTCGGTGTTCCATTCGTCTTGGGGCTTTGGGATCACAGCAGCTGGACGATCTCCTAGCTGGTGCTGTATCTTGGTGATCTCGATTGGCCCTTTCTCCAGCACATCTTTCATTTCCGGATGGATGCTCTTCAGAGAAATGAGCGACCTCTTTCGCCATATATCATGCTTCACAGTCTTGTAGTCGAGTAGCTTCGGATTATTCATCTTCGTGTACCTGAGCTAATCAACAGACAAACAAAGGAGTGCAAGGAAACGTGGATCTCGGTCCTAAGCGACTCAGAAACAATCGGTCTATAAGAACCGACTGCTCTGATACCACTTGTTGGTCCCGGTTTTTCAGAGTATAAAACGTTAGCAGCGGAAATAATATTAAGTAAACGTTTTCTTGCACTTGCTGGTTAACCAACTGACTGGGACCTGTCAGCTGGTGATTCAAAACTTAGAGTATTTTAGGCCTTGTTTGCGCAGTTATCAGTTTTCAGGATATACACCAGCACTTGGGTGCTGGGTTTAAAATAAGAATATAATGCAGAAAACTGATAAAGACAAAGGATTTATAGTGGTTCGATCAACTGATCTACGTCCACTCTCCAGTCGTAGCACTGGAAATTCACTAAGAGTAATCAGGTACAAGAGTCCTACGATCTATCTCTAGCTGGTGAATGCCTCGTCCACCAGTTCACTAGATCAACCGCTCCCGGCCTTGTTTCCTTCTTCAACTCTGATCAGCTGGTGGAGTGCGAGCACGTCACTTCAATCTCCACAGCAAGTTGGGTGTTTAGTTCTCCCAAGAACGTATCTTCTCAATACGGCAAACTGCCCGTGATAACTCAAGTGCTGGCTGGCACAAGAGCTGCTGTGAACTTCCTCGGAAGAGAAAGAGCACCAAAGAGATCAGTAACTTACAAGCTGGAAGCTTGAAGTCTCGTGTTTGAATAAATCAACACACGGAAAGCTTTATGAAAAGCCTCGAAAGTGTTCTGCTTGTTTGCAATAAAGTTTCAGACTTTCGGTAGTTGAGCGAGGGAGAAGAATCTTGAATGTTGATGGATCCGAGGTATTTATAGAAGCGGGATCCCATTCAAATCTTCTAGCCGTTTGGACACATCCGGAAGGATGTCAGACCTCGGATGTCCTTCTGACGGCGGCAGGTATGTTTTTCCGGAAGGAACCATACCTTTGACCGCTTTATCTGACACAGATCTCTTTGTGTCAGAACGGCTCTCTCTGTCAGTACGAGGAATCGAGACTGGTGTCTTGTAACTGATGGACTTTAAGGTATCCTCCTTAAAGTCATACTCTGTCAGTTAATTCCTCGACGAATCTTCTTTTTGTCTCTAAGACTCTGGGAGAGAGAATCTGGAATTCTGCTGGTAACATCCGACTGGTAGATCATTCTGGTGATCTTGTGCTGGCAGTCTCTGCTGGTGACTTGCGCTGGCACAATCTAAGTCTACCAATATGTTTGATGTTAACTCTTCTTGGAATCTCCCATGACCGGTGGCTTCGCCGCTGGTGAATAGTATCTGTGAGAACACGTATTCTGCTGGTAGGATTTGTCAGCCGCCTGCTGGTGAAATCCTTCCCAACTGGTGAACAGTAACCAGTCATTAGCTCTTCTCATGCTGGTGAACAGTGTCAGCACGAGTCTTTGTCAGCCGCCACCTGATGAGACTTTTCCCAACTGGTGAACAGTAACCAGTGGTAAGCACTTCTCATGCTGGTGAACATTGTCAGCATGAGTCTTGATCAGCTGCGACTTACAACTCAAAAGACCTAAACAGGACTTTACATTTGAGAACTAGAGCTATCTAGAGACAACTGACGCTGGTAGGACTTAGGATTTGATCCACCAAAACTAAGATCTATACAAGTAGCTACTGAGGGAGGGAAACTTAGACAAATTTCCCAACATGGTGATTATTCAGTTGGATGAAACATAATATATTACCTATACAATTGTTGAGATTCGAAAGAGTCTATATGAACACTAGAGGGACGTATAAAACAATATCATTAAAGGGATGTTGAAGTAAGCTTGAACAATATATTGTGTGTATATTTCTCTTTTCAACAATACAGTGTTCCCCTATTTATACTAATACAAATGGAATCTAATTAGGCAGAAATTAGTGGCTAATCGGTGAAATCCAAGATTAGTTATAGAAGACTTCCCAAACTTGTAGGGCATCTGAGTGACATATTATTCAATGAAATCGAACGAAGGGTGTCCTTCGATAGTGCCTTAATTTACTGAATGTTCCTTTGTTTGTTAAAGGGAAATTTGATCTTTCGCTTTGTCACTTTGTGATTGGTTCCCCCTCTATGTTAAAGGGCCTTTTAGATTGGGTCTCTTAATCTCTTTCAAAGGGCTTTTTGGATTGAGCTTGGGCCTATGATGCCTTAGTCTTTCAACTATCTCAAACATTTTTTACTTCAACTCATAAAAACAAACATGATATAATGATAAATCAAGCACAATATCTAATATACATTGTATTATTAGTTAATGAGTATAATATATAAAACATAATATACTAATTAGTGAAGCATGAATTAACATAATAGCACATAGAAATTATAACACGCATATGTGTAAAATAATGTTTTTCTTTGCAAATAAGAAAACAATTGAAAAGCTTGCATTTTTTTTAAATATCAAAAGCTTGCATTTTATTTGTTTACAATTTCACTATGTTGTTTGGACCTTGGACTAAGCCCAATGCATTCTTGCGCATTTGATAGAGTCTAATGCGGGTTGGCCCATCTAACACTGAAGCTTCAATTTTCTTTTTATTCGGCCACTTAAAAATCTATTTTTAGAATTATTTTATAGTAATTTACAAATATTTGAGAAAAAATGTAATCTGTGTTTCCACTTTTCTTTGCAATGATAAAAAAAAATACTCCCTCCGTCCCAAAACAATTGTCTTGCTTTCCTTTTTCGTCTGTCCCAAACAATTGTCTTCTTCCCTAAAATGGAAAGTTTATACACACTCACTTATAAAATAATAATTTCCTCTATCTTTACTCGCATTAGTATCTGTGTCATTTCCAAACAAGACAATTGTTATAGGACGGAGCGAGTACTAGTTTTGTGAGTTTGGGTTGGGAGTAATAAGCAACGTAAGAATGAGCTCCCAAATTTGTAAAACTAAAATCTATCACTAACCATTAAACATGAGATTGATGTGGCCAGATCTTCACCTTCGACTGCGAAGCCCATTAAACCATCTCATTGAAGTTTAGTCAACTTATTTTTTATTATAATATACATTAGGTGTATAATCATATATTATGCCAAGCTTGAAAAAATTAATTCCAGAAAAAGCCCTTCTAAAGAGAACTAAAAAAAAAAAGTTAAATACACATAATTTGAACGAAGAAGAAATGAAATAAAAAATCCCATGTTTATAGATTAGGAATGTATTTAAATTTTTTTTTTATTGATGTTCTGGTATGAATATTATACAGACATGTATTGCACAAAACTTGGAGAAAATAAAACAGATTAAGCCTTCTATAAACAAGCCGGACAGTCAAGCCGCAGCTCGATTTTGGGAAAACTTGCAGGCTTGCAGCAGACCAAACGCCTCGTTCGCGCGCTGAATCTTTCGTCTTCATGCGGCGGCTCAACGGCTCCAGTCCCAGAGTCAACTCTAGTTCCATTTCTCCGTCATGCTTATCATCTTCATATTCTCTTACTGAATCCAAAGCGGGCTCCGCCTTGGCACTCCCACCCGAAGTCAGGATCTCCCGGTCCACATTTTGCTCAGCCGCCGCCGCCGCCTCGGACTGGTGGCTCAACGAAGACCCGTGGCTCGGCGACCCGTTAACTTCGTCAGCCGAGCCCGCTTTGACTTAGAGCCCGATCGATTGAGCCGGCGCCGGTTTCTGACTCGGTGCAGATCATGATTGTGTTCCCTGTTGACGTGCCTGATGTCATAGGCCTTCAACGGAGGGCCATTTTCAGTCTCGGCGGCCATCTGGGTAATCGGAGCGCCTCTCAGAACCGCCTCCACCGCGTTGTGGCAGAGCTGCCAGCTACCCG
Source organism: Plectranthus barbatus (assembly GCA_026898455.1). Taxonomy (NCBI): domain Eukaryota; kingdom Viridiplantae; phylum Streptophyta; class Magnoliopsida; order Lamiales; family Lamiaceae; genus Plectranthus; species Plectranthus barbatus. The sequence continues at coordinate 13,584 of JAPKLW010003757.1, forward strand.
ACCACATCAAGCCGGCCGAGCCGTGTATCGGGTTGAGGATCCTCCCGCATGCCTCGTACAGCAGAGACCTGAATATAGCTGCATGTTGTCAAAAATGGGTCTGTTAGCTATATATATAGTATGTGAATTGGTTCAGTAGTTGAAATGGTGAGAGATGGGTGCGAACCGGGGCGGAGGTGTGGCGGACCGGCATTGATGAGGTTCATAAGGCCGGCGCGGCCGTAGAACTTGGCGAGGAAGAGGGTGGCGTTGGCCTGTGAGTCGGGGCTCTTGATCCATTCCAAACACGGCCGGATGCTGCAGTTGTCGCTGCACCCTTTTCTTAGAACTCGGCAGCCATTACAACTCATTCGCATATTTCTTGGTTCGATTTTGATTACGATTGCGGATACCGGTGCTTGTGTGTGTTTCAAACCTCTCTCTCTCTTTCTCTCTCTCTCTCCCCCCCCCATGTATATACTTATATATATGTATATATTAATGGGGCAGGTGGAGAGGGAGGGGGGGGGGGTAAACAATTAAACATAAACCAGGGTCGGAGCAAGCAGTTTGGTGGGATTGTGGAACTGTTGAAGGTTTCCACTTTCCACATTCATGGAATGAGAGGAGAGGGGGCGGCCTAAGATTCACTACTATATCTATATGTATATCTATATTTGATTAAACTACAAAAATGTCAAACCCAGAGACAGCCAGCCTGCCTTACTTTCAAAGCTGGTGCACTGCGCCTGCCTATTAAACTTAATTTTATTTATTGTGTCAGATTTACTATTTTATTTTATATATCGATCGCAGGATTTTAGTAGGATTTATTATTTTATTTATCTAAAAACTGCGGTATCATAAAGAGGACTCGGGCAATGACATCCATGACTGTTAATTAACATAGCTAAAGTAATTAAACTCAGTCGTATAAATACACCAACTACATAGAAAGATTAAAATCCAAATTATAAATGGTACTCCCTCCGTCCCATGTAATTAATTCCATTTGGTTTTGGCACGATAATCAATGTTAGTGGGTGGAGTGGAATTAATATTTTATTGATGAGTGTAAAAAAGTTTGCCATTTTAGAAAATGGGACTAATAGATGGGACGGACCAAAAAGACAAATGGGACTAATTTCGTGGGACAGAGGGAGTATTTGGTTTGTGGAAAGTAGATATATAGATATATGGCATGGCATGGGCTTGGGATGTAGTCAGAGAGCAAGGTGGATAAGGATGGGTGAAGTAAATGGATTATGATATATGGAGTATGGTCGAAGCTTGTGGGTTTATATGAGAGCACGTGGAGGGACGCCAGATTTCGGTCGAATCGCCACATTTTTTGTGGAACCCGAAGCACCCTCCCCATTTTCTGGAACTCATTAAAAAAGAAAAAGAAATTAAAAGAGGGCATAGGTTTCCGGTTTCCAGTTCCAGGTCTGTGGGCGCTTAGTTGGATTCCTCTCCTCTCGTCATACTCATACATACATGCATCTTCTTAATTATGATTTTTTTCACACTTTAAAATTGAATTAAATGATCATAAGTGTAGTGCAGCTCATCAATTACTTGCAAAGAAAGTCTCATGTTTCTGAGCTCGTGATCCTTTTAATTAATTTAGGAAAGAAGCTGCCTCATGAGTTTCTCAGCTGCTAATATTATATTTACTGAAACTAGTGGCTAGGGAAAGTGTTGTTGCCGCTGCCCACGTGTACATTTTTATTCATTAATTTTTTTACTTATAATTTTCAATGAAGTCTTTATAAAAAGTCTACTTGGAATTGGAAGGAGGAAAATATAATTAAAAGAATATTAATTTTACATATTCCCCAGACCACAGGAAAATGACGACAAATTTGTGTACCATTACCATGCAGTTTACCCAGTTTAGGAATTGTAATATTTTGTACTAATTAATAATTTAGCTATGGTATCAAATTGCATAATTGGTTGAGTATGCCAACCTAACTTGTATTATAAGTATTACAAATGGTTGCATCAATAACTTTGCAAATTCGCCCACATATATATAACTTGTCATTTGTGGTCTTACTTCATAGCCATGACCAAAAGTAACTTGCATGCATCTGATAATTCGACTTCTGTCTTAATCAACAATGCACTCGCCCATAACCTAAAGCATGCACAAGGTTTTGTGCCAGATTGTCATTTACATATATATATATATATATATATATATATTTGTAACTTTTATGATGAAGAACCTTTTTGAATGGTTGTCTTCAACAAGCAAATAATAATGAGGACTGTGATTCAAAATGAAGTATATATATATATATAGATCTCAAGAAAGAGTATGGCATTAATGCTATATTTACATATATACTCTATACAAAGATGGTCACTTCCCAGCAATATTACAATTCATTTGGTTCAAATTAAGGTTCCGGAGCTGCTTGGTTAATTCTTTTCCAGCTGCTTGGTGTTATCTGGAATGAGAAGATGGTTGGGGCGGCCATGTAACTGTAACTCGATCACCATCAAACGGAAGCGTCGAATATTCCAAATGCATGAAGGTTGGGGTTTCAGCCCCGAAATCTGCATCTTGAATTATAGGATTCTGGGCTCTGTCTGGAGGCGAGAACGGGGGTGGCGTTGATAGAGATGCATTTCGCTCTGCTTTATTTTGGCCCTGCATTACAAAAACAGGCTAAGGGAAGGCAAAACCGATCGTGGATCAAAATTCGAATGAATGAGAGAAAACCTGGCGAAGGATTAGCCCAAGCAAGTCCGACTCGGCATCGTTCCTGTTCCATTAACAAATAACAACGATGTCTCTCATGAATCAAAACCATGAACAACACATAATGAAATCGGAAAACGAGAATGAGAATGATTGACCGTAGGTGAAATCTGGATGCAGGGGACAACGAAACAGAGTTGAGATTGGAGGGGACGACCCGACGGGGCTTGGGGCAAACCACACCATACATCGCCGTCGGCTCTTTGCAACAATCCATCTTCCCACACAAATTAAATTATTGCTGCAGCTGGAGAAATAAATTAATTGTAGCGGAAAATGGGATAATTTCCCAGTAGACAACCTACCCTTGAATCAATTTTCACATACACAAAAAAAAGCCAAAAAAGAAAGAAAGGAAAAAAAAAACTACCAAATGTATAATAAAAGTGAGGCTGAATTTGGAGGTAAGATCAATTTATTTATCTGGTAAGAACAAATAATAATTCAGTTTTATAAATATGTCATGCGTCGACAGATTTTGAATTATAGCTAGATTATCATTATTTGTGAATGGTGGCTGATCGAAAAAATAAAAATAAAAAAGCTTTCAGTTTTTTCAACAAGGTAAATATATATATATTTGGAGTATTATAGTTTAAAAAATAAAGTGAACGTTTACATGAGACAATCTCCCATGAGATGCAGACTATAATTCTTAAAGTTCAGTTAATTCCTAGATTTTTTATTTTTTTTAATTCTACAGTTTATTTTTTGTTAAAATGATAAAAACTTAAAAGAATAAAACGAAAACTGAGAATAAAAATGTGTCACAAAAGGAGTATTCTAACGTAATCATACACAAAAAGCTTAATCACTCGAGAAATTTAAAATTGGAATAAACCAAATCGATCCTCGTTTTATCATTGTTAATAACTCCTGCTCAACGCATACATATGCAGTACATTCATTCACATAGCGCAAACAATTGAATGATTAAACTATCAAGAAAATGTAGTATTAAACTAGCTAACGATGGAGAAATTTCATAATGTTCATGATCAAGCAAGCTGGTTTACATCCTCTGGCATGGGATTCATGATAAACCTTAGCCATATTCTCTGAAGATTTAATCGAATACCGAAATAAAGCAAGTAGATAAGAAGAATGAAGCAAATCCAGCAACAAGATTGTATTATTTCACATAACCAGAACAACAAACAACAATGTAGAACAGCAATATCTGCCCAGGATAGTTGTGAGAGGATAAAAAATTGCTTGCCCTGGAATATATGTAGCCGCGGCAATGGTTTTTACAGATTCTTTTGAGAAGAAAATAAGCACCTAAAATTTAAAAGACATGATCTGTACCATAACCAATATCTGGAACCATCAACCTAGAAATCTTCTGGGCGTATTTGTGCATCTTACTCCATCAGCTGAAAAATTCCCTGCGTCCCAAAAACTGTTTTCTGATTGCAAATTGTAGGCCAGATACCGCAAGTGCAGTCAGATAGAATGAATACGTTGCTGCCTCTATTTCTCACCTAGAGTATTGCCCCATCAGTTGTCCGCATCGGGTCTGTTACTCAATAAGGCTTATAAAGGTCATTTCTGAGAAGCGCAACATGCAAAAATAAGAAAAAGAACAAGAACTTCAGTTCGTCAATTCTTTTGACACCAAGACCTAGAAAGATCAGTTGAATAGCAACATATTCCCAGTGCAGGAATCTTACTTAAACAATTTATATTTCTTTAGGACAGACTTGAGCACAATATTCTCTAGGAAAGCATTTCATAATTGCAGCTACAAGAGGCGATATTCATATTAAGAATCAGTCGCTATTAAAATAATTGCTTCATCCTAATTAGCAGAAGAGACAATCAAATATGTACAGATGCACGATATGCTGTGGACTTGATGTCAGGAGTACAAAGTTCTCTAGAGCAGTCCTTACTTTAAGTTGGAAGTGCTGACATTTGAATCTGATCCTCATAAGCTCCATCTGATATAACTGAACCTTGCAAAGAATCTTTCCTGGCACGATCCAAAGAAGTTGCTTGGTGTATCCCTGCAAACGAAAATGTCTCATTTAAGATCAGAGAATTCTTTTTTACAAGTGGTCATGGAGATCACAATACCCATAAGCCAATAAGCACTACCACATGAAATAAATATAAGTTCTAGGAAAGAATTCGAAAAGAAACAAATTTTGATTCACTGAAACTGAACAAACAATATGGAACAAACAGATTGGCATCTCAGGTAAGCTTTTCGAGTAAAATCAGACAACTAACCATGATATGAATCAGAAGGAAGATTCAAATTTTAAAAAGCAAATGCCTGATTGACATACTAATGAGTAATGACAGAATCATTAAAACTGACAGAAGTGTACTAATCGAACAATGAAGTAGGCCAATCTTTTACCCGTGCAAATTACAACCCAAGAAATGTGTTCACCAAAATCAAAATAATAAAGCAAAAAAACCCTCATTCATACCAAAGCCCAAAATCCCTGCACAAAGTAAAAATCCGAGCAAAGAAAAATCCATCTTGAACACAACATCCATCACAATGATGCATCCTCCAGCAACCATTAAATGCCTTGGAGATGAGAACACCATATTTAATCTGCAAATTGAAATACACCATTAATCTACCATGCATCACTGTAACTGGCTACAATATCTCACTACAACAGAAACAATGAAACACTATGGATTTTGTGCACTACCACCAGAAATTCTGGCATGAAACATACTTATTGTAGGTTCACCAGCATGTTATTATTGTGCAGCTAATATATTTTTTATCTCTTAATGCAAGAGAATCTGGCTTCTTTGTAGCACAAAAGGAATAATACACATCCCAGCATATGCCGGGAATCTGTAAATCATAATATATTTTCAGGCAAAAACTGATCTGATGAAAACTTTTAGGCAACCAATGTGGAGGTTTGATCCGAGGCAATAAATGACTAGCCTATTATGAGTTACTGTGGATAAAACCAGGACACAGATTAAATGGCAAAAATCCCCATATTATGCACAGAAGCCTACTTAAATTAAACAAAAGAATAGGAGAGTACCTTTCCTCCGCAATACTGTCGACATAAAATATCAAGATAACACCAAAAAGAATAAAGCTTGAAAAAGCCCAGGCAGAAAATGGCAATTCCACACTAGTAGAGCCCTGAGTTCAAAACATGGTATGAAAACCAGGAATCAGAACAGAACAGGCCATGATCCACAAAAGGTAAAAGAGTGGAACTCACAATGATCATGTCCCACATGGCAACAGGGAATAGAAAACAGGTGGCAGAAGCAATTGTTATGGCATTGAGCCGTCTTTTAAGTTGATTCTGCAATCATAACATGCAGATATTTGGATATCAACAGGAGTTCCAGTGTTTTTCTTCACAGTGTGCGAGTTCCGCAGGGGTATTAGGATTTAGAAACTGGACAGCTAGTAAATATACAGCCAATGTGGATACCTTAAGTGACACACGCCTAGCGATCACTCTCCTTAATGCTGATAAAATTCCAGCAAGGATGGGAATTAGCATCTCTTTAACACCTAAAACTTCTTCGGACTGGGTGTCTGCATCTTAATTATCACTAAAGGGTAGTGTAGTGTTAAGTTAACCAACAACGGAGTAATAATGTATAGATGAAACATGTTTGAAGAGCAGAATTGCTAAGCTTATTTCAGTGGCATGGGATATATTTATAAATAACAAAAGCTCAAATTTGAAAGGATATAAAGAGGAGAATTTGAGGCTGTGGCCCATCCTTGAGACAAGAAGTAGAATGATGCTAACATTGCCAGAAGGCCACCAACCTGATAAAAATATAATAAGAAATTTCTGACTAGTTAGCATAGCATGTCAAGGAAAGTCAGATTAAGCCACATGATTCCCAAGAGCAAAAAGCTGGTTCATTGAATGACTTGATTTCTGGCCTGATATTAGTAGACCATAGGGGTGAGCAAAACAGGATAGAACCAACGAGTTTGGTTATAGCACAAATTAATTCATTTTGGTTCAAAATATTAAAAACCAGATTCATCTGGTTTGGTTTGGTTCTCTTCATTATTTTTATTAAAACCGGCCCAGCCAATGACGTGTACAATAGCATTAAGTGTCAGTCTCCCCACCCTATTCCTTCTGCTCCTGTTCAAAACCTCTTCTATTCCCAATGTTTTGACTCCCCTTATTACTTTTTAGGTGTCACTTTCCTTACTCCCTCAGAAATGGGAACTCTTCAGTTTTCAGTTTTTATGGCTACTGTAACTCCTATTTTAGGTTACTGTAATTATCAATCATGTCCTTTAAAGCTTCAATATGCTTCCACAGGGAAATCTTACTACCTCACATCTTTACATAGATGAGGAAAGTCGAAGCAATAAGCTAGCAAAAAGTGCCGCACATAAAATAACACAAAAATTAAGGTTTGCAACAAGTGTGAATACTATTGACAAAATACCTTTTTCCAAACATGACCTCTCCTCCCATACAAGACCGCAGATACTACTCCAAGAACAGCACCAGAATACTCAGCCAATATGGCCCTAGCATAATAAACATTTCTTTCAAGGATCAATAGGCAAGCTACATGAATATTTTATTGAATGAATAATGAAACTGAAGCCGAACACTCTTTCATTCATACACGAAACAAACAGTTGGAGTTATACAACAAAGCTTAAATAGCCTTCATTAGCATACAGTAGTTGTATAAAATCCTGTTTGAAAGTTCACCTGAGAGGACCACAAGATATTAGCCCCTTTCCCCACAAGATGAAGTATAGGGCAGTTATACCACCATTTATCAAAGAAGGAACTACCTAAAACAAATAAAAAATGCTTCACAAATAGACAAAAACATTCAAATCAAATTTAAGGGAGTGAGCTTCATGATAACCTGAGTATTAGATAGAGGTCTGCCCTTCCAAGGTTTTTGCAAAAATAAAAACAGAATGGATGATGGAACTAGACAGCTGAATATGAACAAAACAACTGAAGCCCCTGTTTGAGACAAATAGCGGTAGACAGAGTAGATCGACCAAATTCTCATAAAGTTACCAAAAATATGGATGACCTGCAATGGAGTTTGCCTACATTCAAGTAAAAATATCAGATCAATAAAATAAGAGACATTAGTAACATTTAGATTTTACAAAACATAATTGCACAATGAAGAGTACTCATTCATGTACATTAGCAAATATGCAGAGTCCGTTTCTCAGTAAAATATACTCCTATTTCTTAATGCCGATCTCTTGAATACAATAAGACCATTTACTCATTTCAGATCGATGCCCATTTATTGAGTACAAAACATACAAACTGAACCAGCATAGCCATTGCCAAAACACAGACTCTATATGCAATTTACAAGAGAAACCCTCTTCACTAACAAAAGGAAATGGATGAAGCATTCCTTATCTATGCGGGCTCACTCTCACTATTCTATGTACCGCAGCGAATAGCTCATCGCACTCCATGTATTCACTTGCGCTTAAGAAAAACTAGGCCTCTCATCAACTCTTCAGTTCTCAGACAATCATGTTTTCAGCGTTCCGCGCATTTAAACTTCATAAAGGGGGAAACACTGACACACAAGACGCGAACTCAAACTTTGCAGTGGGTAAAATGAGAAAATAAATAGTTAAAAATGAAGAATTGGTTGATCAATCACTCAAAAAAAAAAATTGGAATGCACAGGAGTTGCATATGACTGGCCTGAATGTAGCCGGACGAGAAGGGCTCCGATTTTCCGGTACATGATTTGGGGACATCATTTTCCTCTATCACTTTTCTTTTAGTCTTCTTTTATTTTTCCCGTCCTCCAATTTGGAAACCGTGGAAAAAATGCTAACTCGTTTGATCCACGAAATTGAGCGGGTAAATATGAATTGGAGGCGAAATATGGAATGGAGAAACTGGGAATTTTTGGTTTGCTTCGATTCGGAGCTGCTTCAACCCGAAGACCGGAGTTGAAGGAACAGATATATGGGCTGACATTTTCATGGAAGTGGAAGAAGTTTTTTTTAAAAAAAAACCTTCTCGAGTTTTTATTAATATATATTTTTTTTAAATGTATATTATTTTTACTTGTATTCTTTGAAAAAATGTCATTTTAAGGAAAAAAAATTAATGTGCCAAACCCCACAACTAATAGTAAGATTAATGCAAATTGAAGAGGTGTGTGGATATTTTATATCTCTATTCGTTAAAAAATAATAATATAAGAAGTACTAGATCAATATAATCAATAATAAAAAATCCCTCATTTTTTTGTAGAGAAGAAAAAATATCTAGTGAATTAAAATAAATTCGAGAATTTGCAATATACGGTCCAGTTGGTTGCGCTTGCAGTGGATCACAGCCCAAGCTAGGGTTTTTGGCGATATAAATAATCTCTTACCGCCTTCCTTACTCTTCTCTTGGTTATCACCTGTAATTTGGCTTATTGGCTCCGGCGCCGGAGTTAGTTCTTCCTCTCTTGCGCATCACGTACTTTATCTGAGGTTCTATTCGCATCTTTATCATGAATGTTTCTAAATAACTGCAGTTCTACTCTGATTTACTATTTGATTTTTATAAGTGTTCCATATATTGTTGGCTTTCGTTGGCGATCTTGATTAAGTAATATCGTTCGCTATTATTGATTGAAACATTGTGTTATACGGGTGTCGATTATCGATTATTTGGTTATAGGATGCTCGCTACTGAGTTAGTTGTATGCATGGATGCAGAGAATTTTTGCAAGTTTGTGATGAACGCAAGTTTGCAAATGAATTGAATTATATAAAGTAAAGTTACGTATATGATTCAATGAATGCATTCAAAATCTACAAAAAATAATTGATGGAATTAATTAGTGCAGTACAAAATAGGTCGTTTCTTTCAACTGTTTTTTTCAAACAAGTTAACAAGTTGGCATGCATGTGTCCGCATCGCAATGTTCGACTTATTTGTATTCACACATCTACTCAATAATTTATTCATTGCAGGAAGCAAAAATTTAAAAAGAAAAAACTAATTCAAAAAGATGTAGGGATCAATTTTTTTAAAAAATGGAGTCAGGACCACCGGTCAGACCGGGTCGGGACCAGTTCCTGGCCGGTCATCACCAACCTGAACCGGTCATCACCAATGTAAAAAATAAAATTTGCATTTTCGGTTTCCTGGCCGGTCAGCACCATTCTGAACCGGTTAGGAGGATTACTTAAAAAAAATATGGTCGGGACCCACCGGTCCGAACCGGTCAGCACTGATCCTGGTCGGTCAGGACCACTCTGAATGGGTCAGGATCATATTATATATATATATATATATATATATATATATATATATATATAGGAGTGATCTAGGCTGAACAGGTATATGTGAATGAACAGAGAACAATATCTAACTATCCAATCCCTAAATCAACGTCCAAGATTTTAAGTAGGCGTCTATCATTATTTAGTTTCGTGTTTGTCATTAAAAGGGCAAATTAGGAACAAAAAAAATTACCAATGATTAAAAACTGAAAGTCGATCAATAAGGGTGCAGTTACCAAAGAAAATCAACCCACGATCTCTACAAATTTAAACGGATATTCAGGGAAGTTGTTGAATGTAATTAATGTTTTGCAATTAACCAAAAAAGGTCAATTAGAATTCAACTAGCGAAGAAATCCGAAGAAGTTTGTAACACCACCGATCGAAGACGGCAGAAGTTCACAAAAAAAACGTTGAAGATTTATCATTTTTTCGACAGTTAATTCTTATATTTTCTGTAGAATACATCAACCAAGTACAAAATTGAGTTGTCGTGGGTTTTTTTTTTAACTAAGGTTTTATTGTTTCAATTGCTTGAATCAAAGACGAAGACTACAACAATACGCAATCATGATAAACAACATGAATAATGATGATACCAACATATAAGAATAATGCTAAATGAAAAAGTAGTTAGAATCAAGTATCATGATTTGAAAAAATTAATATATCAACCAATAAGAAGAATTAAATCATAATTATAGAGTATTATGTCAATAATACGAACTACGATTAAGCTAATAACATAGATACCGTATATGACTCTTGAAATTTCATTGATAATATTTCATTTTAAATACTAACAATATTTGAGAAGACATGTAAAATAATGATATACAAAGTGAAAATTGATGATACCAATAAACAACAATAATGATAAAGGAAATAGTAATTATAATCAATTATCAAGAAAAAAAAATAAAAAAACGCATACAATAATAAAAATTAACTCAGAAAAACAAAGTATTATAAGTTAAAAACTAAAAAAGGATCGTAAAATCAGATCTTAAAAAAGATATAAAACAAATCAAAGATTGAGTAAATAATGCAGTTACCAAACTTAATAATCGTTCCAAAAATTAATTATAATACAATACCTATACTACCCTTAATGAAATAAAAAATCATTATTTAATTGACACGTCATCATATTAGCCGCTGGATTAAATAAATCAAAGGTTGGATGTATGTTCATTGTTCATTCACAACACTTAGTTCAGAAATGAACGCAACTCTCTCTCTCTCTCTCTCTCACTCTCTCTCTTATATATATATATATATATATATATATATATATGGGAAAATTTATATTACAAATTATCTTGGTTTTCTCAAATATATTACAAACTATCAGTTTTGTTTCAAATTTATGACGGGAGCAAATTTACGGCGACGAAAAGTTGACGTGGCTCGCCGGATGACACGTCAGCATTTAAAATTACACATCATCATACACATATATTACAAACTATTATGATTTTCTCAAATATATTATAAACTATTGTAAGTTTCTCAATTATATTACAAACTATATTTATATATGTATATTTCCAAATAAATATTACAACTATCAAATTTATTTTAAAACTAAGACGAAAACATATTTACTTATATTTTAAAATTTTAAATCTTTAAATAAATATTATAATTATACTTAAAAATATGACATAAAAATTCTTCAATTTTTCTTTTAAAAAAAGAAAAATGGAAAAATACTTATTTAAATTTTTTTGTTTTCCTTTTTTCCTCTCTTTTCTCATTTTGGGGAATCAAAATTCAATATTCTTGTAAATAATAATATTTATTGATGGTATTTTACATATGTCAAATATATATATATATATATATATATATATATATATATATATATATCATTATTATTTGACCCTCAATAATTATTATTTTTTACATGAATATTTATTTATTTTGGTTTGGTGAAGGGAGAAACGAGAGCAAAATGAATATGAAAATTAAAATGTGTTTAGCATTTTTTAAATTTGTCGAGAACTTTTAATAAAGTATAATTATATGTTTTCAACATAAATTTAAAATAAATTTGATTGTTTGAATATTTATTTAGGAATGTATATAGTTTGTAATATAATTGAGAAACTTACAATAGTTTATAATATATTTGAGAAAATCACAATAGTTTGTAATATATTTGTATGATGACGTGTAATTTTAAATGCTGAGGTGTCATTCGGCGAACCACGTCAACTTTCCGTCGCCGGAAATTTGCTCCCTTCATAAATTTGGAACAAAACTGATAGTTTGTAATATATTTTGATAATATGCATAGTTTGTAATATATTTGAGAAAACCAGGATAGTTTGTAATATAATTGATACTTTTCCCTATATATATATATATATATATATTTGTTTTCCCCCATATAGTGATGATGACCATATCAAGTCAAGATCCCATAAATTATTTTTCTTTCATTCTTTATAAAATTGTTAAATTCATTATAATACTTAAATATTCCTCTTATTTAATAATATGGACATCATTACACTAATAATTGTCTAGATTTGATGGTTAAACGAAAATTATTGTCAGAAATTGTACTTTTGAATAATTCTTAGAGATGTTTATAAAAGTGGGCATTTCCTTGATATGTTTTTAAAAAGTGGGCATTTTTAAATATTAAGATTTCTAATTTTTGTGTGTCCTATCATATTAGTCCACTTTCTTAAAATGTAAAAAATTCTCCTCACATCAATAAAATATTAATTTCACTACACTCACAAATAATGATTTTTGTGCCAAAACCAAACTGAACTAATATAATGGTACGGACGGAGTATTAAATAGAAAAATTACACCACAACATTTATGTGTACCGTAAGAAAATTCACCACTTTGTTTCACGTAATGACACTTTTGACCTCAAGGTTTAAAACTTAGTGTAGACCATAATCTTCGGCATCCGCGGCGGCGAACCCATGGCGGAATGGATTTGCAGAACGCTGCGAGACGGCGGTTTAGAAGGGGAGCACGCCCCCGCTCTCACCATCAACGACACAATCACCTGTCCCTTAGGTTCCTTCGTATTTGATCACATCCTCTCACAGCTCTCCTCCTTTGTTTTCTCCCAAAAATCACAATCAAGGTCGCGCAGCAAATAACACATCTGAAACTCATTATGAGTCCTACACATTTATTTCATTTGGAAATTTCTTCCCGTCGTACTGATATTGTGTAATTGCTTGTTCTTTCTGTTTCGGCAGTGGTATTGTGTTGGTTGCTTTGTCGCGGAGTCCTTTGTACTATGAACAATTGTTGAAGAGCAAAGGATACAACGTCCTTTCTTCAAGTACCTGGTTTGAATTTTGAACTATTTTTCCTTATCTGCATCTGTAATTTGTAAATTCAACTCAGTATTGATTGTGATGTTTGGAAAGTGAACTAGGTTTAAGGTTTTGGATTGTTACACTGACCCGTTGGGTTGGAAAAGCAAGCTCGTGAATAGTGGGAGCATTAGGAATGACCCCCTTAGATCTTCAATAACAGTTAAACTGTGTGAAAATGTTAAGGACTTGGATGAGTTATTGGCATCGATTCTTCAACTTGGAAAAGGTATTCATATAACTTAGCCACTAACTTTCTGTTTGTCTAATATTCTAATGTGTAACATAAATACTTGACTCATTAAACTACTCAATCTATTGCCTTTGGTGTGGCAGATTTTTCTGCAGATGGAAACGGAAGGTTTGTGGTTGCTATAGACTCGGTATGTACAATACTTACTCTAGAATCTTTAGTAATCACCCTTTGTTTAATGTAATCTAATAATTATACCAAATGTGATGTGTATCCAATCTATCTATTTTCACAAATATCTTACTCGACAAAAAAAACAGCAGAGCAGTTATATTGGTGCTTGATTATATTGATCGTGAATTTTTATCATAAGATGAAGTGCATACTTACAAACTTATGCTTGGTATTTTTGCGCTTTCTGGTGGTTTTGTTTCCAGATTAGTGAGATGCTAAGACATACGTCTGTTTCGTCTGCTGCTTCACTCTTAAGCAAACTCAGGAGTAATGGTATGTAATTTTCTCCTTTGTAGTTAGTAAGAAAAATCATTTTGACAATATTGGTATTCTTGTGTCCTACCCCAGTCATTTTTTATTTATATGCCAAGTTAGATTTCCAGTAGGAGATGCTGTAGGCAGAAAGACTAGGTTTTAATCAAGTATTATTCATGAAGTATTAGGGTTTTGCTTGTGAGTAGGATTATTTATTTGCATTGTCGATAAATATCCATTACAACTATTGCTTGTGCAATTATTATTCTGTGACTTCCGTCCCTGATTCAAAACACAATTAGGAATCTATCATTGTATAATGTAATTGCAAGTTGGTGGATTTTCACATTTGCTATCACATGAAGCTAAGATATCATCATTAATAAATACATGCTAATGCCTCTGTACTCTTCAACATGTTATGCTTGAACAACACACTTTGAACAGTTAAAATAAATAATGCAACTCAATCTAAACCTAAGTTTCTTAGGCTCAGATGAGCTCTCATCCTTCACAACTTGTAACAGGTTCATTTAGTTGCACTGGTTTGTAAAGTTTTGTTGGTGATCCTTAATGGGCTTCATGAGAGAATGATATTCTATCTTTGTAGTTTTGTTCCCATCAACAAATTGAGGTAGACATAACTAGACATGGCCACGGGCCGGTTCCGGTTCGGAACCGCCGGTTCCACGGTTCCGGAAATCAGGGCCTTGAACTGGCCCGTCTGAAGAGCTCCACGGTTCCGGTTCCGGGCCGAACCGGCGGTTCAAACGGTTTTCTTTTTTTTTTTTTAAAAAAAAAAAAATTTAAATGAATTGGTAATTTTGTAATTTTGTTTATTTTGTTCACAAAATAATGCATCAAATATGAAATATCAATTAATCATAAATAAAAATAAACAAACAAATTAATTATTAAGGAATGGATAAATGATAATCAATATTGAATATAAATTTACAATTTATTCAAGTTTCAAGTTTAAAGTTTAAACTATACAATAAGTTTCAACTTTCAAGTGATACAAATTAAAAATTACAATACAACTTACAAAATAAAAAAAAATTACAATTTACAACTTACAAGTTACAGGTTACAAGACACAAGTTACAACTTACAACTTACAACTTACAACTTACAAGACACAAGTTACAACTTACAACTTAGTAAATAAGTAATAACATTTATAAATAATTAATTGAAAATTAAAACTATAAACAAGCTTTACATCTAACACTCAATATGTTACATAAACATTAAAAACTTTGTTATGTTCTAGAATGTTATTTAATATTTTATTCTCAATTTTTTATTTTAAAATTTTGCTTTGATACTAATCAAGGAAGATAGATAAAATATTTTTATCTATCTTTCTTGCTTAGTACCAAAGCAAATTTTGAAAACAAAAACTTGAAAATTAAATATTATACAACTTCTATAACTTAGAAAATTTTTAATGATATATAACATATTCGATGAGAGAAGTAAAGCACGAATATATTTTTAATTTTCAAAAAATTTATAAAAAAAACTTTGATAATATTTAAACAAAATATATAATATATTTATTATTTAAAATTGAAATTATACTTAAATGAGGGGGCGGGAAGGGGTTAATTGAAAGGGCTTGCACTTAATTTTTTACCTTAAAATTAAGTTGCCTACGTATCCCTTACCGAAGGGAATCAAAGCCCACGTAGTTCGCTTACCTTACTTACCTTTACGGCTTTACAAGTTTACGGCTCTAATCGGAGTCAAAATCCGCATCTCCAAGGCCATCACTTGCGTTGGTGCTAACACTAGTGTCGGATTCGTAGATTTCGTCGTCGTCGATAATGTATTTCCAATCATTCTCTTGAGCCTTCATCTCCGCTTTTGTCCAATCTTTAAGTAATATTTGGGCTTCAAGGTTTTGAGGAGTCAAGTTTGATCGCCGCTCATCCAAGACATATCCTCCAACGCTAAATGCTTGCTCCACCGCCACCGTTGAAGCCGGTACCGCAAAGAACTCCTTCGCCATCATGCACAATATCGGATATTGTTGTTGTCGCCTCGACCACCAAGTTAGCAAATCCACTTGGCCATCATCCTGCACGCAATCACCAACATACCTTTCCAACAAATATATTTCTAATTCATTAACTTGTGAGGCACTAGTCCCTAAAGTGTTTTGTGTTATAATTCTTTGTAATTTAGCTAAAAATAGATTAGAACTAGAAGATGTACTAGTGCTACCATATTGTCCACTATGTGATGATTGAGGTCTAAAATTTTGTACTAAATGACCATAATCTCTAGAATAAGCTTCATAAACTTCTTGTAAAGTAATCTTAAGATTACTTTTAATTTCTTCGACATTAGGGAGCCCTAACTCTACATGCGTCATTAAGTGATGCTCTTCATCACCTACATAATCAAGAGAATAAAAACAAGCATAATATGCATCTATTAAATTAAAAACACCAACATATTTCATACTAGGATCTAAGCATTTGGCAACCAAAAACACATCGGGAATTTGCTTAAAATATTTAAGCCATTTTTTAGTCATCTCATAAACAACATATTTTAAATTATCACGAGCACTACAAGCATTTAATTGTGCGGCAATAAAACAAAAATGGTATAAAATACATGGAGAAGTAGGATAATAAACACCCGATAAATCTTTAGTAGCATTACAAAAAGCTTGTAACAATTCATTCAATTCAAAACATGCATCCCAATGACAAGATAAAATATTAACATCATCATCAACTTCATTTCTAAAAAACTCAACTAATTGTTCTCTATATCCAAAAGTAGCATTTAACATTTCATAAGTGGAATTCCATCTAGTACTTACATCGGTAGGGAAACGTTTTGGTACTAAATCTCTAGTTTTACAATATTTAGCCCATTTTTTTGCTACTTTAGGTTTATTATGTATATAATAAACACAATTTCTAATAGGTTCAATTGCTTCACTAATAACTCGCATGCCATCTTGTACACCTAATTTAAGAATATGACATATAGATCTACAATGAAAATATTTACCTTGAAGAGTAGGATATAATTCGTCAAGTAGTTCCCTAACGGCGGCCGTATTAGCACTAGCATTATCAAATCCTATAGAAAATATTTTTTTATGTATTCTATATTGATTAGCAATTTTTATAATTAATCTAGCAATATTTTCTGCCGTATGATCTTTATTAAATTTCCTATATGCAATTATTTGTTTATTTAAAGTCCATGAATTATCTATCCAATGACAAGTTATACCCATATAATAGTCTTTAACAATACAATTCTTCCAAATATCGGAACAAATAGAAACTCTATGATCAAGTTTGCGCAAATCATTTCTTAAATTTAGTCTATATTTTCTAACTAAACTTCTAATAATTCTAGTCATAGTAGTACGTGCAATTCTTTTAACGGCGGGTTGATAATATTTCATAACGGTTTCAAAATGAATGCTATCAGCAAATTGAAATGCTAAAGACTCGACACATACAAGTTGAGCCATTTCTTCTTTAGCTTTTTTCTCATTAAAAGTAAAAGTATAATGAGAAGGATGATTACTACTTACTTGAGAAGAAAACATAGGACGAAGTTGAGTTTGAGTTTGAGGGATACCTTCCTCTCGTGGATGCTTTTGAAGGATGTGACGTCGATAGGTACCATAGCCACCTCAGGCGGTAAATTTATATTCTTATCACAATAATTGCAAAAAAGATCGAATTGCTCGGGCATATCTCTTTTTTGAGTTTTACACTTAACTTTACGAAAATGTTTAGTAAAAAGATTAGACTTTAAAACTTTACCTTGCTTACCTTGTGTTTGAGTAGCCTCCTCCTCCTCCCCCTCCTCTTCATCATGTGTTGGTTGAGGTTCTTCTTCGCCTTCATTGCCTTGACTTTCGCCTCCATGTAAGACGTTAGCTAGCATCTCCTCTTGTTCCCTCAATAGATTTGCACCATATTCCTCAAATTGTTGATGTTGAGCAAATGTATCATCATCAAAAATAGAATGAATGACACTTTTCTGATGAGAAGAAAAATGATGATGAGTGGAAGGAGTGAGAATAGATGTATCATCATTTTCCCTAATATTAAGTAATTCAGATTTACCCATATATTTGTGGATGTACTGTTTGAAAACTGCCATGTATTTGTTGAACAGGGTTCCTAGCGAAGCAGTTCCTAAGACTCCTTTTGAATTATGGACTGGCAGGACACCCAGTTTAAGACACCTGCATGTTTGGGGTTGTCAGGCAGAAGTACGAATTTATAATCCACATGAAAAGAAATTGGATGCAAGAATAATAAGTGGGTACTTTATTGGTTGTCCAGAAAAGTCAAAAGGGTATATCTTTTACTGTCCTAATCATAGTACGAGAATTGTTGAGACTGGAAATGCAAGGTTCATTGAGATTGGTGAAAACAGTGGGAGTAATGATTCTCCACGCACTGTGGGTATTACTGAAGTTAGAGTACAAGTCCATTTGATTTGTACATCTAACAATAAAGTCAATGTTGCTCTAACTGTTGTACCGAATAATAGTGAAAATGAGCAAACGAATGATGAACCCACAATTGAGCTACCAAATGATGAACCTATTAAAGAAGTACCACAAGAAATAGCATTAAGGAGGTCTGAAAGGCAAAGAAGACCTGCTATTTTGAATGACTACGTGGTATATTTACATGAGTCAGAAACTGACTTAAGTATTAATGATAATGATCCAGTCTCATTTTCACAGGCCATGAGTTGTGATAATTCTGATGAATGGTTAAACGCCATGAAAGAAGAGATGAAATCAATGGAACATAATGGTGTTTGGGACCTTGTAGAATTACCAGAAGTTTATAAGAGAGTTGGTTGTAAGTGGGTCTTTAAGACCAAACGCAACTCTCATGGTAATCTTGAACGGTACAAGGCCAGACTTGTTGCCAAAGGTTTTATTCAGAATGATGGAATAGATTATAAAGAGACATTTTCACCTGTCTCACGAAAGGATTCCTTCAAAATTATCATGGCGCTAGTAACTCATTATGATATGGAGTTACATCAAATGGATGTGAAAATTGTCTTTCTTAATGGAGAATTAGAGGAGGATGTTTATATGGACCAGCCAATGGGTTTTGCAATTAAGGGAAAGGAACACATGGTATGCAAATTTATAGAAATCAATATACGGTCTCAAGCAAACTTCCCGCCAGTGGTATTTGAAGTTTAATAATACCATTGTTTCCTTTGGATTTCAGGAAAACACTATTGACTGGTGTATATATTTCAAAGTTAGTGGGAGTAAGGTCATATTTTTTATACCGTATGTTGATGATATCTTGCTTACAAATAATGATCTTGGTCTTCATGAAACGAAGACTTTTCTTTCTAGTAACTTTGAAATGAAAGATATAGGTGAGGCAAGTTATGTGATAGGAATAGAAATATTCCGTAATAGATCACAATGAATGTTATCAAAAGCTTATATCAATAAAGTACTAGAGAGAGAATTCATGAAAGTACTTATGTATTTATCAATTATTGGGAACATTATGTATACTCAGATACTAAAGCAATCCAGGAATGTGACACTGGAAAGCTCTAAAGATAGTTCTGAGATAAATAAAACAATCAATTATTGTTGCATTTACGATGGAAGCTGAATTTGTAGCATGTTTTGAGGCTACAATTCAGGCGAATTGGCTGCGGAACTTTATTTCAGGACTTAGAATTGTCGACAGTATCGCTAAGCCGCTGAAATTGTAATGTGATAATTCCGTAGCAGTTTTCTTCTCTAAAACGACAAGTACTCTAAAGGTGCTAAACTTATGAAATTAAAGTAGTTTGTCGCGAAGGACGAAGTTCAGAAACAAAGAGTGTCAATAGAACATATTAGCACAAATCTTATGATAGCAGATCCTTTGACGAAAGGATTGCCGCCCAAACATTAATTGAACATGTTGAAAGTATGGGCATTATTGATGATAGTGTGTATTGAATTTTTCATTATGTATTGATACTCAGAGCTCATTTATGATATGTTTCTGATTACCTGTTTCTATTTGCATGCATGATTGTAATATGAATGTAAAACAGGTATATTCTTGAATAAAGACATTATGTTGGACCGAATGTATGCTCCAAATGAATGATCATGTTAAAGATGTGACTATATTGTAGTACATGGAAGGGACTGTGTTGATTGTGTGACATAGAACCGCTATGACTCGATTTAGTTATCTACCTTTAATAATGATATTATGATGGACCCAATGATTGAAAATTTAGACGTATCAATGCGCATTATGAAAGTATAATTTATTTGTATCCATAATGATAATGAAATGTCACATGTGACAAGTGGGAGAATGTAAGATATGTCCCATGTGTGTGATATATTTATTATGGATTAATTGATAAATAAATTATTTATTGGATAAGTTTAAATAATATATGGGATATCTGGAGTAGATTTAATATTAATTGATATTTGATGGGAATATCAATTTTATGTGGGATATATATTAACCCTATAAATAGGGACTGGGTCCTCAATTCCTGACATAGTTGTTTTCTCTCAAACCCTAACCGCCATCACGAACGTGAGAGAAAAGGAAAAGAAGTCAATGAAGAGAAACACTAGTCTTCTTCGATCCTAATTCTACAATGGAGAAAGGTACGCAATTAATTGTGAGAATCATTGATTTCAAGATCCTGTAAGTTTTCTATTTTATTGATTTAATAGAAAACCACATGAATAGTTTTATATCTTTATGTATCTCAAAATGTAATGTAATAAAAAGGGGGAAAAAACAAAGAAAAGGGATGACAGTACCTTCTTGAAAACTCACGAGCTTAATCTTTTTTTAACTACTACACCGACAAACAAACGTACGAAAATCCTTGCATCAACAAATAAGACTAGCTAATCTCGATTAATCTGAAGTAATTTAATTTATTGAAACACATAATTAAATATAGATTATAGAGAGTTCAACACGACACTCACAAATTCATGAGATCATGAAAAAGTTCCTCAAAAAGAATAGTTCGTAAGTATATTAATTGTTTAATTACTAACGTAACCTTACAGATTTTGAAGCTCATTTGGGTATAAATTTAAATGTATGTCACAGAAAGCTCAAACAATTAGGTATAATCAAGCTCCAATAAGTCCACAAACCATAAATGTATCGATAATAAATATATATACATAAATTAATATATATATATAGTCTTCACTCCAACTCATATATATAGCTTAGCTGTAAGTAGATTTGAGAATTTAAGACTAAAACAATAAATGGGAAGAAAAATGAAAATAATAATAATAATGATAATAAGCTGTATATATATATATATATATATATATTAGTTAGTGTGAAATGGTTCGACCAACTATAAGTTGATCACATGAAGTATTAAGGAGGTTTTGTCGTCGGCATTTTATAGCCACGTTATTCAGCCCCCTAGCTATTTAATGCGGTTACAGCAAATTAGG
The DNA here is from genome assembly GCA_026898455.1 of Plectranthus barbatus. NCBI lineage: Eukaryota > Viridiplantae > Streptophyta > Magnoliopsida > Lamiales > Lamiaceae > Plectranthus > Plectranthus barbatus. The sequence continues at coordinate 35,139 of JAPKLW010003757.1, forward strand.
AACACCACTTAACTTAGTTATAGGATCCTCATTCATCACAAACACTCCATACATACATACATACATATATATATTATTGCATATTAAATTTATGTCCCAACTCGACCTATCACCTTCCACATTTTACCCAATTCACTCACCACATTTGTAGTGCACATGTTATATATATATACCAGATTCATACAAGATTGAAACCTACCAACTTCGACGTAATTCTATATATAGCGTTAAATATGAATTCATTTTAAATTTTAGTTTTGATAGATGGATGGTTAAGATTATATTTTTTTTTAATTAAGAGGAATGCATCTAAATAATGGTGTGTTGGTCCCGGTTTTTCAGAGTTTAAAACGATACGCAGCGGAAATAATATAAAGTAAACCGTTTTCTTGCACTTGCTGGTTAACCAACTGACTGGGACCTGTCAGCTGGTGATTCAAAACTTAGAATATTTTAGGCCTTGTTTGCGCAGTTATCAGTTTTCAGGATATACACCAGCACTTGGGTGCTGGGTTTAAAATAAGAATATAATGCAGAAAACTGATAAAGACAAAGGATTTATAGTGGTTCGATCAACTGATCTACGTCCACTCTCCAGTCGTAGCACTGGAAATTCACTAAGAGTAATCAGGTACAAGAGTCCTACGATCTATCTCTAGCTGGTGAATGCCTCGTCCACCAGTTCACTAGATCAACCGCTCCCGGCCTTGTTTCCTTCTTCAACTCTGATCAGCTGGTGGAGTGCGAGCACGTCACTTCAATCTCCACAGCAAGTTGGGTGTTTAGTTCTCCCAAGAACGTATCTTCTCAATACGGCAAACTGCCCGTGATAACTCAAGTGCTGGCTGGCACAAGAGCTGCTGTGAACTTCCTCGGAAGAGAAAGAGCACCAAAGAGATCAGTAACTTACAAGCTGGAAGCTTGAAGTCTCGTGTTTGAATAAATCAACACACGGAAAGCTTTATGAAAAGCCTCGAAAGTGTTCTGCTTGTTTGCAATAAAGTTTCAGACTTTCGGTAGTTGAGCGAGGGAGAAGAATCTTGAATGTTGATGGATCCGAGGTATTTATAGA
>JAPKLW010003758.1:0-36200 GCA_026898455.1 Plectranthus barbatus
CATTTGCTTGAGAGTGTGAGAACTCATCAAGTATTTTCAAGTCATGTCAAGGATACAATGGAAAAGACTTTAAATGTCGGATACGAATTGAATCTCAATGTTCTAAGTTTAACAAGTTCAATCTAATTGAACAAGTACGAGACGTCGTCAAATGACTGACCATCTCTTCACAGATTGTGATTAAAAGTAGTTACATAATCAATTACGAATCGATGTGTAATTTATTGAGAGTTTAAGAACTCATCAATATGTTTCAATAAACAAAATTGAGAAAGTTTTAGATCTCAGATACAAATTGGATATCAATAGGATTTTGAGGTTCAAGGTTTATCAAGTTTGATTTAACAATCGGCTTCAAGAAAAGTTTAAATTACAAAAGTTCAGATCAAACAATCGAAGTTAGTTTGAATAAAAAAGGTTCTTAGAGAGAGTATGGAAGATAAGAATAACTCTCGACATTGACTGGTATCAGGGATATCGAACAAAATAGAAATTAGGTTTGATTTAATCAAAGGAAGAATAAAGAATTTGGAAAATGTCATTTGTGTAGATCGACACAGAAGTGTGTCGAAAGACATGGTCATGTTGACCGAAATGCATGAATATCGACCAATATACATGGTCGATCGATATGCAACTCATGTCGACCGATACAATTATTTTATTCAAGAATTAATTTGTGTCAACCGAAATGAATATTGATGATCGACATAGAAGATGTCGACTGAGATAGATTTGTGTCGATCGAAACTCAATGTGTCAACCGATATGAAAAAATGTTGATTGAAATACAAGGTGTGAAAATCAACACGGAGAAAATGAATATACGTTGACCAAAATGGTTTTGTGTCGATCGACATGCAACATATTGATCGATATGAAGGATGTCGATTGATTTGGATGGTAAATGGAAAAAGAAACAAATGACGGCTTTGTCTTGATCGACATGCTTCTACGTGGACCGACACAAAAGTTTTGTTGACCAAAACAGAGGCTAAAAGCCTTCGGCGGAAAATGACTTTTGGCTCAAATGGTTTTGTAACATGTATAACGAGTCTAGACAATATTCTAAGGATCGAAAACATCATAAACAAGGTGGAATCAAAATATATACTCAACATTTCAATCTGGAGGTAAAATCTAAAAAATAGGTTTTTTAGATAAAGTTTGTTTATAAATAGGAGATAAAGTTGAATGTATACACACTGTAATAATTGCTTTCAGTGTACAAAACCCAATAAGATATAAAAGGAATTCTCTAAGTTTTTAGCTATAAGATGTATTTATAGAGGAGAAAATTTATAACAACAAGGTATTGGGCTTGGAATATCAAAAACATACAAATCTGGTGAAGCATTCCTTTTCGGGCTTTCGTGTTGATCGACACATGGCGTGTTGATCGCCATGGAGCTTCATTATGTTCCTCATCTCAACTCCAACTTTGATCGTCATCCAACATCTGTGTTGATCGACACATGGTGTGTTAATCGACATGGATCTCCATGTTAAGCCCTTCTTCTTTCCTACATTTAATAAACATCGACCATCCAAGTCTATCAACATGCACCATGTCGGTTGACATGGATGGTTTTGCTCGGGTTTTCGGTTTATCTTCCATATCAGTCGACATCCCGTGTGTCGACCGAAACAACAACTTCTTCATTCTAGCTCTTTTCACCGATTAGCCACTTTTTCACCAAAAAACCTACAAAACTCACCATGACAAGCATAACATCCGCTATAACACACTCATGCACGAAAATAACTAATAACTAAACATAAATTAACTAAAACAATGGAGAAAAATATGGATAAGAGAGAGAATTTACTAGCTTATCAATCCCGCCAAACTTAAATGTTTGATTGTTCTCAATCAATAGAAAAGAAAAAATAGGAATCTCATGTTGTGAAAAGTGCAAGCCTCACAATATTCATCACATTCAAGGATAAAAAATTCACATCACACAAGCAATTTGGAAGAGATAGCATATTCATCAACCGCAGAAGACTCACAGGAAAGTGTTTCGTTCATCACACAAGTGTTTAGAGTTTAACGAAAGCACTCACAACATGTATGAAGAAATTTCTACCATAGGCTTGCAAATTTTCTAACATCTTCACTGCTAGAATATGCACACAAGTCTAGAATTAGAAAGGACTTTGATCGGGTTGTAATGTAGGCTTCTTGTGACAAGGTAAGTAAATATGGTCAAGTGACTACAATCAATCAAGCTGGCAAACTCAATAAATCAAAACCACTCTATTCTTTTCATCCACCTCATCTCCTCAAATACATCAATCAAATTTCTTCCTTCTCTTTTTTTTTCTTTTGCTCTTTTGAATCTCTTATGCTCTTATGAATGTTTTCTTTTGTGTAAGGAGCTTATGAGAATTCTAATTTTCCTTTGAGATAAACAATCACACATCTTTATTCACCACTATTTTACATATATCTTTTCCAAATCAAAAATCTAACCATCATTATTCTCCTTAAATCTCATATACAAGACAAAAACCATTATAACTCCATGTAAATCTCATAGACAAGGCAAATAAATGGAGTTAGACTCAATGGGATTGAGTAGGGATAGTTTAATATGTGAAAGGATATTGTTTAGGATATTGGGCTAACAAAATGCCTAAAATCATTTTTCAGACCTGTGCACACTATGAAGTCTAGAAATAGAAAAGAAGCAAGTTCTAGAGAAATAAAAACATACATGTTAATCTCACATCAAACAAACATAAGGCTCTAAATCTCACTTGGGTTCAATTTTTTTTTTCTTCCGCAATTAACTTCAATTAAATCAAACATCATGCAAGAACAAGTTCAGTTCAATCCTATCATGAGGTATTCTACATTCATAGGCAATTAACCACAATCAATTCAATTCAAACTCATCATCAGTCGATTTCAAACTCACACTCAGTTCAGATTGATCAAAACTCAACAATTTTCCTCACACTAAATCCATTTATTTCTAGGGAAAATTTAAATAATTAAAAGCAAAATAAAATAATAGAGAGTTCCAATTCTTGTCCACATCCCCCCAAACATATTTCGAACTCAGAGAGTAGAAAAAGTTTGAAAATCAGACAATAATAGGAACAATACCTGGTAGTTGATTTCAGACATCAACTTTTTATCCTCCAGCGGGTTTCGAACTCTCGACATTGACTCTCGTAACTGTTAGCACGCCATGTTGGTCGATGTGCACTAAGTCGGTCGACACAGAACCTTCCTATTGACCCCCATCTTTGATCGAAGTGTTGTCCATGTCATTCCTCTATGTCGATCGACACCAGGCATGTTGATCGAGACAGAGGCTCCTCCTCGAATCCGTTTTTAGAAAAAAAACAAGAGAAACATAATTTGAAAATTAAAACAAGTAAAGGTTGGGTTACCTCCCAACAAATTCTTGGTTAACGTCGTAGCTCGATGGTACCTCGATTCTGAAGCCCAATGAGATCGGGTCCAGACTTGCCGCCCCCTTGCATCAAACATGTAGACCATTTTGTATTGAATTACAACAGCTCGGGATGAGATGGTGTAATTGGTAATTTTTCCATCTCATTCCCTCGCTCTCATTCAATGGTAGCACGGTCCTCTTTCTCTTCCTCAGTCTCCTCCATTTCATCTTCAGAATATTCAATATAAGTAATTTGGTTGCATTCGGACTGTTAGCGGCTTTGTCGATCACGAATATGATATTCTAATCATTTGCATCCAGAGTGATCTTACAAGTCCGACTGTTGATTAAGGTTCACTTATGACCAAGACTTCTTTTCCCAAAATCACTGGCATGTTGACATCTTCTTTCATGTCAAACACTACAAAATCCATAGGAAAAATTAGATGACTCGCGCGAATAACATACTCTAGTATACATTTTGGGCGAGACACAAATCGGTCTTCCATTTGCAGAGTAATTGTAGTTGGCCTCATCTCTCTGATGTTGAGGTGCTTGAAGATGGAATAGGGCATCAGACTGATGCTGGCACCAGTGTCGCACAACACCCTTTAAAATTCTATCCCCCAATCTCAACTAGGATTGAGAAGAAGCTCAGATAACTTCTTTTGATAGGCACTTACTTTTGGAGTAGGAGACTCCATTGCTCATGAAGCTTGAATGTGGAGTTTTTCAAGAATTGCTTTTTCCTACTCATTATTTTTTGGACGTACTTCATGTATCCTGGGATCTCCCGTAAGGCTTCGATCAGTGGTAAGTTAATACTTACCTTCTTTAGATTCTCCACGATCCTTGAAAACTTTGAATATTCCTCTTGCTTGGAAATTTTTTGAGGAAAGGGCATCGGAGGAATGTGAACAGCCTTTTCGGTTGAATCTTTACCTTGGGAACCTCTTCATATCAACCGAGACTTGGCTGCATCGGTCGTTGTTGCTGGCTGGTCATGTCGGTTAACATGTGGTGCATCGATCGACATGCGTATCTCTGTTGAGGCCTCCAGTGTCGACTGCTCCTCGTCACTTGAGATATCCTCCACGTTGACCTCTCTGTGTCGACCAACATGTCGTATGTAGGTCGAAACTGAGGGCTCCACCATGGAAAACTCCTCCTATTCTCCTCCAAACTCGCTTTGGGTCATCAGAGGAATGGGAAAAACCTTTTCGGTTGAATCTTTGTCTTGGGAACTGATAAGTTCATATTTGTACTAACTTATCCATGTTTTTCTCCATTGTTTTAGATTAATTAGTTTATGTTTTCAGTTGTTTTTGTGCATGAGTCTATTATATAGGATGCTAAGCTCTTGATGGAGAGTTTTGTAAGTATTTGGGGCTAAAAAGAGGTCAAATGGTGAAAAGAGTCGAGATACACAAAGTTGCCACTTTGACTGACACACGGGAAGTCGACCAAGTTGGAAGACGAGCCAAAATCCTGAAGCAGGACCTCTGTGTCGATCGACATGGTGCATGTCGATCGACACAGAGATCGGATATCGATCGGAGACAAGGCAGAAGAAGGGCTCGACATGCATGCAGGTATGTCGATCGACACGCTCCATGTTGATCGACATAAAGGACAGACAAAGATGGATCGAAATGCTCCATGTGTGTCAATAGACACACACTGTATCGATCGACACAGAATCCCGAGAAGGAATTTTAGCATGTTTTGGATATTTTTGTTATTTTAGCCCAATACCTAGTTTAGATGTTTTTGATCCTTTATAAATATTAAACTCATTATGCACAAAATTGTTCAGCAATTTTACTTAGAATATTGTAGACATTGGAGTTTTTACAAGACTTTGAAGGTTCCTCTTCACTTCTTGTGATATTCTTTTCAGATTCATGTTTGAATGAAATCAACTCTATAACATGGTTTAATTTCCTGAACTTAATTAATTGAATATAGATTTAAAGAAGGATTGAGAGATAAATTTTGATCTAGGTTTATAGTTATTAATCAAAAGACTGAGAGGAGAAGATTAATAATAGGAAGAGGAAATTAAATATACTTGTTTTCTGTCTCAAAAGGAAGAATCATGTGTAGGAATTAATTAGATAATTATTGAGATTGGTTGAATTTGTGTTCTAGAGACCGAGAGGAGATAGTCACAGTTTAACAATCTAGGGTATTAATTGTCTGAACAAGGAATTTAATCCACATGAATCTAATTAACCCAATAGCTGAGTTGATGAATTTGCATGCTAAAGTTTAGAATATCTGCCCTAGGATCTGCATCTTTAATTATTGTTTTTTAAAACTTTTAAATTATTGCATTTTCATCTTTCAGTTTAAAAACCAAATCCCTTTTTCAATTTCCTCAAACTTCTATGTTCTAAAGACTATAGTTAGTACTCTGATATTTCGTTGCACAGTCCCTGTGGGATCGACCACCTTCGGGTGTAAAATTTATTTGCTCGCTGCTAAAAATAGCTTATTAGAAACCTCTTTGTATTGACCGAGACTTGGCTGCATTTGTCGTTGCTGCTGGCTGGGCATCTCCGAGCCTTTGTAACTAGTCCCAAACCTCAGGTTTATCACCTTGCACTCCTTTTGGTTCTTGGGGTTCACTTCGGTGGTCCCTGGCAGCTTTCCTTGCTTGTGTTGCGTCCCAAGTGAGGTAGCAATCTGACTCACTTGAGTCTCAATCATCTGCACATGCTTCCTATGTCAGGCCACCTTAGTAGTCACCCCGGCCGCTTCTTGCTTGATTTTCCCAACCCGATAATCAAAAGCTTTAATAAACTTGGATAGCACCTCGTTGAGGCTTTCTTTTCGCTTCTCCATGATCTCACCATTTTTCATATCGAATCTAGGTGGAGGTTGTTCCGCACCTTCTGGCTGAGCATAAGAAAATCCGGGATGAGCTCTCGGTGGGTAATTTTGGCATCCCCCTTGCCAGTATTGATTTTGGTATCCTCCACGGTTCATGTTATTCACCTCGGCTTCGAGATCAACTTGTGCAGCAGCAACAAAAACATTAGATGTTAGTTTTTCCATCTCCCCCTTGAGCTTCTCTATCGACTTCTTAGGGTGTGTGGTCTCCTTGGATTCACCCACTTTTGAGTGTGCATGGCCATTTTCTTGAACAGCTTGAGGGCTTTGTCGGCAGACTTGCTCATCATAGAACCTCCGGTTGCATTGTCCACCGATTCTCGGGTTCTTTCATTCATCCCCCTGCAGAAGATGTGTGTCTGCTCCTCAGTATCAATCCCATGTTCGGGACAGCTCCTCAAAAGCTCATTGAATATGCTCCAGGCCTCGAACACGGACTCATCGATCTTTTGATAGAACTATAGAATCTCCATCTTCTTCTGAATGATCACGAATGGTGGGAAGAATTTAGAAAGGAATTTTGCTCGGAGATCCTGCCATGTCCTGATGCTGCTGCAATCCAAGGCTGTAAACCACGTCCAAGCCTGATCCCATAGTGAGAATGGGAACAGGTGTAGACGGATTATGTCCTGGCAGACTCTGTTCCACTTGACAGTTTCACACACCTCCACAGACATTATGAGGTGAGTGTATGGATCCTCTACAGCTCGGCCACCAAATTGGTTCTACTAAACCTTCTGAATAAGGTTGGTTTTGAGTTCAAAGTTATTGGCATTGATACCAATAACAAATCTCCCATTACAGGGTTGTAGTCTGTACTTCCTTGTCACGGCATTGGGATCCTCATCACTGGAGTCCTCTCTTTGTAGTCTTTCTTGCTCCAATTCTCTTTGTCTTCTTGCAGCCTCAGCTCTTTCTGCTTCTCTTTCAACCATCAACTACTTGATTAGTTCCCTTATCTGATTCACCTCTTGACAAGCAAAAGAGCATTCTGGGTTGTGATTTGCATGTCTGGATCGTGCAAAGGTGGCATCTCAGGATCATCCTCCTCATTCTGGTTGTGTGGTGGCTCCATCTCAATAATTGTGTTACTGTTTTTCTTGCTCTTTCCTTTCTCGGATTGTTGTCTTTATTTCTTGGTCGAAGACTTCGAGTGGTTTGCCCTGGGCTCTCGTGTTCATACAAAACCTAAGAAAAGATAATTTGAAAAATCAGATGGCGTCGATCGACACAGGGTGTGTCGATCGACGCGAGTGACTTGTCTGTGTCCATTGAAACACCAGATGTCGATTGATAATCGCAAAAACAGTGAGCAAATAATATTTTTACACTCTAAGGTGGTCGATCCCACATGGACTGTGCAACGAAAAATCCAAAGTACTAGTCATAGTTTTTAGAACACAGAAGTTTGAGGGAATTTGAAAAGGGATTTTGTTTTAGAAATTAAAGAGAACAATGAATAAAAGTAAAGGTTTGGAAAACAATTTAAAGAGAGCACAGATCCTAGGGCAGATTATCTAATCATTAACATGCAAATATCAATCAACTCAGCAATGGGGATAACGTAGATTTTTGTGTATTAAATTCCTTGGTCAGACAATTAAATCCTAGATTATTAATTAGTGACTATCTCCTCTCGGTCTCAAGAACACAAAATTAATCAATCTCATAATTATCTAATTATTCCTATGTAAGTTTCTTCCTTTTGACACAGAAAACAATCACAATTAATTCTATCTTCCTGTTAATAAACTTCATCTCTCGATCCCTTTATTATTAATTATAAACATAGATCTCAATTCACCTCTCAGTCCTTCTTTTAATGTAGATTATTAAACTAAGTGCAGAGAATTAAAACATGCCTTCAGAGTTGATATCAATTAATCATGCATCAGAAAAGAAATCATAACTCTGGAACCTGTTTAGGATTCAAGCCACAAATCATGACTAGAATAAACGAAAACATTTATTTATTACCTAGTAAAAACAAGAGGAACCTTGAATACAAAACTCCAATGTCTACAAGCTCCAAAATTTTCTCAAAGAATGATGATAATTAGTGCAAGGGTTGAGTTCATATATATAGAGAGAGGAAAAGACATAATTTGAGTATTGGGCTAAAATATCAAAAATAGACAAAAGAGGCCAAAATCAACTTTCCGTACGTCTGTGTCGATCGTCAGAAATCCTGTCGATCGACACAGTCTTCAACCATGTCACCTGCCTTGCTTTGACCTTCCTGTCGATCGACAAGAATCTTGTCAATCGAAAGGGCTTCAACCTCTGTCGATTCCTTGTTCTTTTGTGCCTCCGATCGACATCCGACCTCTGTGTCTCACGACAGGATTCCTGTCGATCGACACAGAGTTCCTACTATAGGATTTTGGCTCCGTCCTCCATCTCTGGTCGACTACCTGTGCGTCAATCGAAGCGGCACCCCATGTGATTCGACTCTTTAATCATTTCAGCTCTTTTTAGCCCTAAATACCTGCAAAATCATCCATCAAAGGCATAACACCCTCCAAAATAGACTCATGCACAGAAGTAACTAAAAACATAACAAATAACACTTGAAACAATGGAGAAAAATATAGATAAGTGAGTATAAATATGAGCTTATTTTAACCCCCCAAACTTGAATTTTTGATTGTCCTCAATCGAAGAAAAGAAGAAGAGAATTATCAAGCAGTTGAAAGTGCAATGCCTCACAAGATTCATCACAATCAAGGTTCATCAATCCACATCAAACAAGCAGTTGAAAGAGTTATGAGATTCATCAACTTCAGAAGACTCACAGGAAAGTGTATCGCTCATCACTCAAGTGTTTGGATTTCAAATGAAAGCACTCACAACATGTATGAAGAAATTTCTACCATAGGCTTGCAAGAGCTCTAAAATCTCCACTACTTATTTGTGCACACAATTCAAGAATCAAAAAGGACTTTGAAAGGGTTGTAATGAAGGCTTTTTTTAAAAATACGAAAATATGGCCAAGTGACTAAATCAATCAAGTTGTACACCCTCAAGCAATCTAACCACCATCTTATAAACATCTACCCTTCTCCTTAAATTTTTCAATTTAACTCATAAAGTTTTTTTTTTCTTAGCTCCTCTATTGACTCCCTTATACCCAATCAAAAGTTAACACATGATTTTATTCATAGGGCTTATGAGAATTCTAATTTATTTTGAGCTATACAACTGATAAGCTCATTATTTCACTCACTTATCTATATTATTTTCCTACTATTTTATGTAGATTTATTGAGTTTATATATATATTTTAAGCATGATGTCAATATTAGGTAGTTTTAGGTGTGTTTTGATGTTTATGCAGGTTTTTAGGCCTAAACTCACGAGAAAACCGTTCCGGAAGCAGTGACATGTAAGAGTAGCAGTGAAGAGCTTTTCCACAAGAGGAATTCGGGCTATTGGCGCATGGAAATTGATGATTCTTCGAGTTAGCTCTCCAACGCAACTCGAATCGGGTCAATCGGAGTTCGGAGGAGGAAGTTATGGCCAAAACCGTGAGACCGCGCAGAAGGGGCGAGAAGCCGCGTCGACAGACGCCAATCAGCATCGATCGACGGAGACCAGGAAGCCTCGTCGATCGACGTGGATCAGCCATGATCGACGCGAGCCTCTCTGCTGCAGCGGAAATCTGATAAAAATCGGATTTATTCATATCTTTAGCCCTAGAATTGATAGGATACACCCCCACCTCTATAAATATCCTAATAATGTCAATTTTGAGAGTACCTTTTGACCTTTTTATCATACTTCATTCCAGATTTCAGTTTTTAGAGAGATTTCCAAGACTTTTAGAGTTTATGTTTGAAGACAGAAGTTTGTTGGAAGACATTCAGACCCAAGTTTTTATGCAATTTAGGTTTTATCTTTCTATGATGAATATTACCTTGAATATGTGTAACTAAATCCTTCCTCAGATTCTAGGGTTTCGAATTATCAATGAATACATGTTTGATTAATTGAATTATTTTCCCTTTTCCTTCGTAGTTTGTGAAATATGTGCTTATTTATAATCTTGATTTGCTGATCACATCTTAGGATTATCTAGTTGATTACTTGAGACGTAACTGTGATAGTTTTCAATGGAAAGAGATTTTCACAATATAATCTGATTTCTTGTCGTAACTGAAGGAGATTGATTGTAGGAATAAATCTGTAGATCTTTGGAGTTAGTTAATTTATCTTGAGACCGAGCGGAGATAGGTAATTAATTAATCTACTTTACGAATCGTCCAACAAAGAAGTTCGTAATACTTTTCTGATGTTTCACTACGAAGAGGAATTAAAATTGGGAATTAATCGATTCATTCATACATGTTATACTTGATAGGTAGATATCCCTGGAATCTGTGCTTCTCTTATTTGAATCTAAAAGCTTTTTAATTACCTGTTTAATTTTCATTAGCAAGTATTGCGATTTTCAAAACAACCAAAACTTTTCAATTGATTTTCCTGACCAGTATTTTGAGAACTTATGATTTAGTACTTAAGGTTTTTCGTTGCTTCATTCCCCTGGATCGATAACTTTAGGGTTGATAAATTTATTTGCCACTATTTCTATAATTAATCTGTAGAAATTAAAGTGATCAAATTGGCGCCGTTGCCGGGGAGTGAACAGAATTAATCTTACTATTAAATCTGTGATTAAAATACTGATTTAGGCTGTAATTTTTTGTATTTTCCGTTAATTTCTCGTACCTTTTGTCATTCACGTCGATCGACGCTTCATTTCGTCGATCAACGTAGTTGTTTTCTTCCTCATCGATCGACGCTAAGTCTCGTCGATCGACGCCGTATTCATTTTTCAGAACTTTAGTTGTTTATTTCAGTTCGTTTCGTTTTATTTTCAGTTTTACCTCACTACCTCCTTTGTTGTACAGGTAGTGCATGAGTACAAGAGCTAGAGGAAAAGACCCACTTTATTACTATCCGGACATTGAAGCCACTTGCAGAAAGATCCGAAGGAATAAGCGTGCTCAGGAAAGCTCAAGTAATCACACGATGGAAGATAACGTACCACCGCCTCCACCAGTGCTAACTGCAGAGGAGCAGGCAGTGCTTCTCCAAGAAGTCCAAGCTATGAGGGCGCAAATCCAACAATTCAATCTGGAAAGAGACCTCGAGAGGAACAATCCGAATGGAAGGGATCTTCGCCATAACCCACTGTTCGATGACAATCCCAACAATGGAGAGGATGACAACCAGGATCCACCAGGGGAGTCTGACGATGAGGAAGAAGAGGAGGCCATGCAGAACCGGTATAAACCTCGGTTCAGGGAGACATACTTCAGGATTGGCATCAATGCCAACAATTTTGAGCTGAAGACCGGATTGGTGCAGATGGTGCAACAAAATCAATTCGGAGGAAGGGCTACTGAGGACCCTTATGCACATCTGGATAAGTTCCTTATGCTCTGCAACACTGTCAAAATCGGAGGAGTCAGCAAGAGTGCCATCCGAATGCGTCTGTTCGCATTCTCTCTGAAGGATAAGGCACAATCATGGTTCACTGCACTGGACAAGGAAAGTATTAGCACATGGACTGAATTGAGGAATGAGTTTCTGGTGAACTTCTTCCCTCCGAATGTCATCAGGTAGAGAAGGAAAGAAATCATCAGGTTCGCTCAAAGACCCGATGAAAGCTTCAGTGAGACGTGGGATCAATTCAAATAGCTGCTGAGATCATGCCCCGGACATGGTTTTCCGCCAGGAGAACAGGCAGAAGCTTTTTATGAAGGACTCAATGAGAAGACCGTCAAGTTGGTGGACACCACACTGGGAGACACCATCATGACGAAAAGCGGAAAGAAGGCCATGGAATTTTTCCAAAAGATGGCCAACAACACTCAACGATGGTCCTCAAGTCGAACTCGGCCTGTGATGGCGGTCGAGAAAGTGGTGGAGAAAGTTGCCGAACAACCTGATTTGGCAACCGAGCTGAAAAAGCTAAGGGAAGACTTCGCTGCACTGAAGCAGGAGAAAACAGTTGCTGTAGTAGAGTCAGTGCAAGCTCCGTCTGAGGGGGATTGTGCCGCTGTAAATTTCATGCAAATGGGTGGTTATCAAAACAACTACCAAGGAGGATACCAGCAACACAGTCAGCAGAATAACCAGCCCTATACCTACAATCACGCAAGGAATCACCCTGGATTCTCCTACGCAAACCCTCAAGCTGCAGAGCAACCACCACCAGGATTTGCCGTACAAGAAGGAGCAATAGTGGAGAAGAAGAAGCTAAATCTCGAGGAGATTTTGGCCAAGTTCATGGAAGGCTCTACTGATACTGTAGCCAAGTTGAAGCAAGAAATTGCAGGCGTGAATACTAAAGTGGACCAGGTGCAGAAGCATGTACAAATCATAGAAACCCAGGTCAGCCAGATCGCCGATGCCCTCGGAGCCCAGCACAATTCGGGGCAACTTCCGAGCAACACTCAGATGAACCCCAAGAACCAGAATCAGAAGAACCAAGTGAATGCCATCACACTGAGAGGGGGAAAATCCTATGAAGGGCCAAAGCAAGCAATGACAGACACCCGAGATGAAGGAGAAGCCGAGAAAGAAGAAGAAGTCGTCACAGGCAAAGCTCCGTCGATCGACAACGCTTCCCTGTCGATCGACGAAGATCCAAAACTTCAGTCGACCGAGGCTGACTCTCGTCGATCGACGACCGCCCCTATCGAGCCACCTATGTATAAGCCTCCTTTGCCATATCCGCAGCGGTTTGCCAAATCAAAGATGAATGAGAAGTATGCACGCTTCTTGGAGAACATGAAGAAAGTGAACATCAACATCCCGCTGATTGAGGCACTACGAGAGATAACGGGGTATTTGAAGTTTTTGAAGGTTATGGTCTCTCAGAAAAGACCCTTCATGGAGCACGAGAGGGTCAACTTGTTCGAAGAATGCAGCGCGATTATTCAGAAGAAGATGCCGCTGAAAAGAGAGGACCCCAGATCCTTCACGATCCCCTGCGTCATTGGAGGAGAGACCTTTGGGAAGGTCCTTTGCGATTCCGGCGCATCCATCAACTTAATGCCGCTGTCAATCTTCAAGCGACTAGAGATCGGGAGCATCAAACCAATGACCATATCATTGCAGATGGCTGACAGATCGGTGTCCTACCCAAGAGGCATCGTGGAAGACGTACTTGTGAAGGTGAAAGACTTCATCATTCCAGTAGACTTTATGGTACTTGACATGGAAGAAGACCACAACATCCCACTTATCTTGGGGAGATCTTTCTTGAAGACTGCTGGAGCATTGATTGACATTCGAGACAGCAAACTGATGTTCCAAGTTAATGACGAGTCGGTCACCTTCCCCATCTACAAAGCAGTGCAGAAGCATAATGAAGGGAGCTACCAGGAAGAATGCCACGTGATCAATTATTTAAATCTGGTGATTTCCTCTCCCATTCCTTCTCTTAAAACTGATTCGGACTCTCTGGAGAATCGCTTACTACACTCTTTGTGTTTGTCTTCAGATTTGGATAAGGCGAACGAAGAGCTTATGGATTTGGTGAAGGAGCTGGATGTACCCGAGGGAATAACACATGGAAAAGAGACCAATCGGGAGCGATTTTCAAGCCGACGCAGCCAGAAAAAGAAGAGAAAACGTGGAAATAACTCCACGTCGATCGACGCACACCATGCATCGATTGACGCAGCCTTTGGATCCACGTCGATCGATGCAACAGTCACGTCGATCGATGCACGAAGGAAGTCAGACACGGAGAGTTCATCGGCAGAAGCAGCGCGACGTAGAAAAGGGATTGCGGCAGTTTCACTTATGTCAACCGACGCAAATCGGGGAAAGCTGCAATCTAACTCTGATCCGCTGGTTCTGGAACTCAAGATGCTTCCGGCACACCTGAGGTATGGGAAGTTGGAAAAATTACTACGAGTTCTACGAAAGTACAAGTCCGCCATTGGGGGGACATTGAGAGACATCAAGGGGATCAGCCCCTCATTTTGCACACACAAGGTCCTTCTGGAAAAAGACACCAAGAAATGGGGGATGCAAGTTATCAAGAACAAAGATGGAAAGGAAGACACCAAGAAATGGGGGATGCAAGTTATCAAGAACAAAGATGGAAAGGAGGTCGCGAAAGGACCTCCCTGGACCCGACCTCCCTGATGGTGATTGAAGACTCCGGGGGATAAAAAAGTTGATGTCTGAGATCAACTACCAGGTATCGTTCCCTCTTTTGTCTGATTTTCAAACTTATTCCACTCTTCAAGCTGGAAATAAGTTTGGGGGGATGTGGACAAGAGATGGAACGTCCTATCTTTTATTTATTCTGCTTTCTATTTTTAAATTTTTCGTACCTTTCTATTTTATGCTATTTTGTGGGGAAAATTTTTGAGTTTTGAAGATAACCTAAATGACATTGTGAGATTAGAATTGATTGAGGGTTGAGTATTGAATTGATTAAGATTGTGGTTAGATGCCTATGAATGTAGAATACCGCATGATATGACTGATTTGACACTTATACTTGCATGCTGATTGAGCTGGTTTGAAATTGACTGTGGAAGAAAATTTTTGAATCCTTGTGTGAGAATTTGAGCCTTTATTTCGTTTGATGTGAGATTCACATGTGTGTTTTGATTTCTCTAGAACTTGCCTATTTTCTGTGTTGAGACTGCTTAGTGTGCACAAGTTTAGGAAATGATATTAGGCCATCTTTGTTAACCCAATATCCTAAACAATGTCCCTTCACAATAAAATTTTCCCTAGTTAGCCACTTTGAGCCTGTACAATTTTTCTTTCCTTGTCTATGAGATAAAGAAAAGTATTGTCTCACTCGTGTCTTGAGTTGTGGTATGTATGGGGTTGATTGGTGAATTCGTGATAAGATATGATAAATTAGTGGTGAAAAGATGTGTGAAAAAGAAGCTCAAAGAAATAATTAGAATTCTCATAAGCTCTCTGAAAAGAAAAGAATACAAAATTATCGAAAAGAGCATAAGAGATTCAAAATGAGCTATAAAAAAATTATATTGTGAGTTTGTTGATGTATATGAGGAGATAAGGTGGATGATTATAGATGGTGGTTGGAGATGTTGAGAGTCATGAACTCAATTGATTTAGTCACTTGGCCATATTTCCCTACCTTATCAGAAAAAGCCTACGTTACAACCTTTCGAAAGTCCTTTTTGATTCTAGACTTGTGTGCACATTCTAGCAGTGGAGATATTAGAAAATTTGCAAGCCAATGGTAGAAATTTCTTCATACATGTTGTTGAGTGCTTTCATCTTTACCTTAAACACTTGAGAGTTGAGCGATACACTTCCTGTGAGTTCTTCCACGGTTGATGAATTTTCCGTCTTTTCCAAATTGCTTGTGGGTAGTGGATTATTGGTTCTTGATTGTGATGAATCTTGTGAGGCATTGCACTTTGACCACATGATCTTTTGATTTCTTTCTTGCCTATTGATTGAGGACAATCAAACGTTCAAGTTTGGAGGATTTGATAAGCTCATTATTTCACTCACTTATCTATAGTATTTTCCTACTATTTTATGTAGATTTATTGAGTTTATATATATATTTTATGCATGATGTCAATATTAGGTGGTTTTAGGTGTGTTTCGATGTTTATGCAGGTTTTTAGGCCTAAACTCACGAGAAAACCGTTCCGGAAGCAGTGACGTGTAAGAGTAGCAGTGAAGAGTTTTTCCACAAGAGTTTTATTCACCACTATACTACAAATTTCTTTTCCACAACACATACTGAACCACTCTTTCTTCCATCAATCTTATAGACAAGACAAAAACCATTATAACTCCATGTAAATCTCATAGACAAGACACAAAAAATGGAGTTAGGCACAATGGGGCTTACTAGGGATAATTTCAACATATGAAGGGATAGTGTTTAGGATTGGGCTATCAAAGATGGCCTAAAATCATTTTCTATCCTTCTGCACACTATGCAGTCTCAAAACAGAACAAAAGCAAGTTCTAGAGAAACAAAGACATACATGTGAATCTCTCATGAACAAATAAAGGCTCAAATATCACTTGGTTTAAAAAATTTCTTCCTTAGTCAATTTCAATCCACTTAAACATCATGTAAGTGTAAGTTTCAATTAGACCCTATCATGCAGTATTCTACATTCATGGGCAAACCAACCACAATTGAAATTAATTCAACTAATCAAAGATCGATTCCAAACATTGCATATAATGCTAGAGGGTTCAATTACTTAGAGATTTTCCTCACATAATATCTATATTTTTTTTATTGGAAAAAATTTAACCAAACTAAATAAAGCAAATAAAACAGGAAAGCGAATAAAGATAAGGGATAAAAGTTCAACTTCTTGTCCACATCCCCCCAAACTTATTTCGAACTCGGAGAGTAAGAAAAATATTGAAAATCAGATAAGAAGAAGAACGATACCTGACTGTTGATCTCAGGCATTGACCTTTTTATCCACCCGAGGAATTTCAGCACTGCGCGACGAAGATTTTAGGCTTCTAACACTCTGAGTCGATCGACAAGGGGCCTGTCGATCGACATAGAGCCTTCTGTCGCATCCTACTTCTGTTGATCGAAGTGTTCTCCGTGCGCCAACCCTTTGTGTCGATCGACAGGGAGCCTGTCGATCGAAATAGAGGCATTCATCCTAAATCTTTTTTTTTTCGAAATTTAAACATCAAAACCAAAATAAAGTAAAGGCAGAAGAGTGAAAATAAACAATTACGAAAAGTAAAAATGAAAATTGAAAGGAATTGAAATAAAATCAAATAACAATTGGGTTACCTCCCAACAAGTGCTTTAGTTAACGTCGTAGCTCGACGACACCTCAGTTCAGAACTAGGGCGGGCTAGATCGCACTCGCCTTCCTTTTGGTCCACCATGTAAACCCACCGGTCATGGATGACATCAGTGAGCTCGGGTTAAGATGGTGTAATTGGCAATTTTGCCACCTCGTTCCCTCGCTCCCATCTTTGAGCGGCTTGGTCTTCTTTGAATTCCTCACTTGCTTCTTCATCTTCCTCCTCTTTTGCTTTGTCTCGGGATGTGATCCTGAAGCACTCAGACTGCTGTCAGCTTCTGCCAAGCTGAAATGTGATCTTCTCTTCATTGGCTCGGAGGGTGATCTCTCCTCCGCGACAATCAATTAGAGCAGCGCTTGTGTCAAGAAACTCTCTACCCAAGATCTGTGGTGTGCTTCCATCCTCCTTCATGTCCAAGACTACAAAATACGCAGGAAAGATTAGATAACCCACACGAATGAGAACATCCTCTATGATACCTTTTGGGCGGGACACAGATCGGTCCGCCATCTGCAGAGTGATAGTAGTCAGCCTCAGTTCTCCAATCTTGAGGCGCTGAAAGATGGAGTAGGGCATGAGGTTGATGCTGGCTCTGGTGTCGAACAACACTTTCTTGAACGAGATCCCCCCATTCTCCATTGGGATGGAGAAGCATCCTGGGTCACTCCTCTTGATTGGAACCTTCTTTTGGAGGACCATGTTGCATTACTCATGAAGCTTGACAGTCGCATTCTCCGTGAAATGTTTCTTCTCTCTCATCAGCTTCCGGATATAGCGCATGTAACCTGGAATTTCAGAGAGAGCTTCAATCAGTGGTAAATTTATGCTTACCTTCTTCAAGTTCTTGACAAAGCGCGAGAACTTGGAATGCTCATTTTTCTTGGAGAATCTCTGAGGAAAAGGCATCGGAGGTGCCTTGGCAGCTTTGGAAGTGGAGGAATGGTGCTGGAACTCCTGCTCTGTCGATTGGCCTACTTTCTGTGTTGTCTGTCGATCGACAGGGGGTGTGTCGATTGAAAAACCCTCTGCAGTTCTGTCAATCATTTCCTTTGAATCCGTGTCGAGTTCTTCTTCTGGGCCTCTGTGTCGATCGACAGGATCCCTGTCTATCGAAACAACGGTTGGAACTGCTGGGTCAGCTTCTTTTCCTCCCCCCCAAACTTGCTTTGGGGTATACTTGGGCCTGTGTAGCTCTTTCCGGACCTCAGCTTCATAGCTTTGCAATCTTTCTTGTTCTTAGGATTCGCCTCGGTGGTGCTTCTTAGCTTTCCGGGAGTTTGTTGTGCACCAAGTGAGGTGGCAATCTGACTGACTTGAGTCTCCATGATCTTCATGTGCTTTCCATGTAAGTCCACCTTGGTATTGACTCCTTCCATTTCTTTATCGATCTTCCCCACTCTATTTTTGGAAGCTTTGACGAAGTTCTTGAGTACCTCGTCGAGGGTCTCCTTCTTATTTTCCACCACCTCGCCATTTTGTACATCAAAATCAGGAGGGGGCTGCTCGGTAGCTTTGGGCTAAGAGTATGAGAAGCCTGGATGAGGTCTCGGGTGGTAATGCTCATATCCCCCTTGCCGGTATTGGTTCTGATAACCTCCTCGGTGCATGAAGTTCACATCAGCTACGGGGTCAACCTGTGCAACAGAAATAGCATTAGTTGTTAATTTCTCCATCTCCCCCTTGAGCCTCTCGACTTCCTTCTTCAGGGCATCATCCTCCTTTGTCTCAACAGCTCGGATCTGTGGCCTCCTTGGATTCCCTCATTATTGATCATGTTGGGCCATTTTTTTTAATAGCTTCAGGGCCTTTTCCGGTGACTTGCTCATCAATGATCCACCAGCTGCATAGTCTACTGACTTTTGGTTTTCCTCAGTCAACCCTCTGTAGAAGATGTGGGCCTGCTCCTCAGTATCGACTCCATGGCCAGGACAACTCCTCAACAGCTCATTCCACCTGCTCCAAACTTCAAACAATGACTCATCCAATCTCAGGTGGAATTGCAGAATCTCCATCTTTTTCTGAATGATGACTGAAGGTGGGAAGAAGGCGGTGAGAAACTCAGCTTTGAGATCGGCCCAAGTACGGATGTTGCTGCAGTCCAAGGTTGTAAACCACGTCCTAGCTTGATCTCTAAGTGAGAAGGGGAACAAGTGAAGACGGATCACATCTTGGGTGACTCCTCCTTGATTGATGGTATCACACACCTCCACGAACATCCTGAGGTGGGTATACGGATTCTCCACTGCTCGGCCTCCAAACTGGTTTGCTGAACCATCTGAATCAATCCGGTCTTGAGTTCAAAGTTATTGGCGGTGATGCCAATAGTAAATCCCTCATTCTCGGTCTGTGGTCTGTACTTCTTGGCCATCGCACTCGGGTCCTCATCATCGGAGTCGTCTGAGCGGTGTCTTTCTCTCTCTTTCTCTTTCTCTTCTGTTGGCCTCATGCCTTTCGGCTTCCCTTTCTGCCATGAACTGCTTAATGATATCCTTCATCTGATTGACTTGGATAAGTAAGGTGGCATTCTCTTGAGTTATGAGTTGTGCATTCGTCTCCTCCAAAGGTGGCATCTCTAAGAAATCCTCACCATACGAATTGTGTGGTGGATCCATATCGGTGTTTGTGCCTTATTTTTCCTTGCTTTTCCTCCTCCGGGCTGTAGCCTCAATCTCTGGATCAAAATTCTCGACTCATTTTCCCCGAGCCCTTGTGTTCATGAACCTGCAAACAAAAACAAAAAAAACTAAAAATCAGCCTCTGTGTCGATCGACAGGCAGGCTGTCGATCAACACGAATGCAGCGGCCCTATCGATCCACAGTTAGGTTGTCGATCGAGATCGAGCGCAGACCCTGAAAACACACATGAACAGAAAACACGAAATTCACACACTAAATACTAAATTCAAACCCTAAAACACGAAATTAAAAAAATCAAAAACCAACAAGAACAAAAATAAAATAGAATTACAGCCTCAATTCATCAGAACTAAAAATAGACTAATAATAGGATAAATCTGACAAGTCCCCGGCAACGGCGCCAAATAGAACCCTAAGGTGGTCATTCCCACAGGGACTGTGCAACGAAAAATCCAAAGTACTAGTCATTATTTTTAGAACACAGAAGTTCGAGGGAATTCGAAAAAGGGTTTTGTTTTAGAAATTAAAGAGAACAATGCATAAAAGTAAAGGTTTGGAAAAAAATTTAAAGAGAGCACAGATCCTATGGCAGATTTTCTTATCATTAACATGCAAATATCAATCAACTCAGTAATGGGGAAAACATAGATTTTTGTGGATTAAATTCTTTGGTCAGGCAATTAAATCCTAGATTATTAATTAGTGACTATCTCCTCTCGGTCTCAAAGACACCAAATTAATCAATCTCATAAATATCTAATTATTCCTATGTAAGTTTCTTCCTTTTGAGACAGAAAACAAACACAATTAATTCTCTCTTCCTGTTAATAAATTTCATCTCTCGATCCCTCAATTATTAACTATAAACCTAGATCTCAATTCACCTCTCGGTCCTTCTTTTAATCTAGATTATTAAATTAAGTGCAGAGAATTAAACCATGCTTTCAGAGTTGATATCAATTAATCATGCATCACAAAATAAATCATAACCCTAGAACCTGCATAGGATTCTAGCCACAAATCATGACTAGAATAAACGAAAACATTTATTTATTACATTGTTAAAACAAGAGGAACCTTGAATACAAAACTCCAATGTCTACAAGCTCCAAAATTTGCTCAAAGAATGATGATAATTCGTGCAAGGGTTGAGTTCATATATATAGAGAGAGGAAAAGACCTAATTTGAGTATTGGGCTAAAATATCAAAAATTGCCAAAACAGGCCAAAATTAGCTTTCCGAACGTCTGTGTCGATCGACAGAAACACTATCAATTGACACAGTCTTCAACCATGTCAACTACCTTGCTTTGACCTTCCTGTCGATTGACAGGGCTTCAACCTCTGTCAATTCCTTGATCTTTTGTGCCTCCGATCGACATCCAATCTATGTGTCTCTCGATAGGATTCCTATCGATCGACACAGAGGTCCTGCTTCAGGATTTTGGCTCCGTCTTCCATCTCTGGTCGACTACCTGTGCGTCAATCGAAGCGGCACTCCACGTGATTCGACTCTTTCTTCATTTCAGCTCTTTTTAGCCCTAAATACCTGCAAAATCATCCATCAAATGCATAACACCCTCCAAAATAGACTCATGTATAGAAGTAACTAAAAACATAACAAATAACACTTGAAACAATGGAGAAAAATATAGATAAGTGAGTATAAATATGAGCTTATCATCGATTGGAACAGAAACTCGCCACAAATTCCAATTTAGGCACATGAACATTAAAGTAGCAAAATTAATAAAAATAAAAACTCAATCCAATGAACTTAAAAATGAACTAGTAATAAAATAGATTCTAACATTCCCCGACAACGACACTAATTTGATCAACTGTAAAAGTTATAGGTTAAATTGTAGTAAAACAGTGACAAATAAATTTATAACTCGGAATGTCGAACCAACAGGAAATGTATGACGAATCGAATCCATGTACTAGCTATGGTTTTCAAATCTTATTTGTTTGAGTACTTGAAAATAGGATTTTGGTTTTTATAAATTTGAAGATGACAAAACAATAATTTAAAGGATTTAAAATAATTAAAGAGTACAGATTCCAGGGCAGATAATAAATCTATCAACATGTAAAATTCATCAACTCAACAATGGGGTAAAGATCTGATTCAATTGGATTCAATTCCTTGTTTGGCAATTAAACCCTAGATTACTAATGTGTGACTATCTCCTCTCGGTCTCAAGAACACAACATTAAAATCAATCGCGATAATTATCAGATTCAAACCTACAATTATTTCTTCCTTTTAATAAAGAAATCAATTGCATTCTACTCTTCCTATTACCGATTTTCACCTTTCAGTGCTTCAATTGATAACTACAAACCTAGATCCAATTTCATCTCTCGATCCTTCATTAAATATAGATTTGATTGGGATCTGATTGAGTTAAACTAGGAAATTAAACCATACTATTGAGTTGAATCACTTAAACATGCATCAACATGATCATCAAAGCCCTAGAACCTGCTTGGGTTCTAGCGACAAAACAAGGATAGAACTAAAACTAACAGTTTTTTATTAAAGTGCATAAAATAACTAACAAAAATTAAAGAGAAATCTAAAGTCTTGTAAAACTACAATGCTTATAACAATATTCAAAGTTAGAACTAAAAGGAACTCTCTAATTTTCGAGCTATAAGATGTATTTATAGAGGAGAAAATATATTTCAAGAAGGTATTGGGCTTGGAATATAAAAAACAAACTCTAGCAAAGCATACCTTTTCAGGCTTCTGTGTCGATTGAAATGGAGCTTCATGTCGTTCCTCATCTCGACTCTAACTTCAATCATCATCCAACATCCGTGTCGATCGATGCAGGGTGTGTTGTTGACATGGATCTCCATGTCGAGCCCTTCTTCTTTCCTACCTGCGATCAACATCGACCATCCATGTCGATCAACATGCACCATGTCGGTCGACATAGATGGTTTTGATCGGGTTTTCAGCTTGTCTTCCAAATCAGTCGATATCCCGTGTGTCGACCAAAATAACAGCCTCTTCATTCTGGCTCTTTTCACAACTTAGCCACTTTTTCGCCCAAAAATCTACAAAAACTTCCGACAAGTATAACATCCTTTATAACACACTCATGCACAAAAACAACTAATAACTAAACATAAATTAACTTAAATAATGGAGAAAAACATAGATAAGTGAGTGTAATTACAAGCTTGTCATCCACCAGATGACACTCGAACTTCAGATGTTCTAAGGAATTTGATGGGAATTATTCTTGAAATTGTTGGGAATTATTCCTAGATTTATATTGTAAATCTCCCTTTAGATCAAATTGTAAAGGTTTTGTTGAATCAAAGCCTTAGTCATTTGGTGGATCATTGCTGAAATCTAGATAGTCTAGCAACTCCTTTGTAAAGTCTTGTTTAGGATATATTCGAGTTGTAATAGATTAGAAGTACTTGCGGGAGATTGCTGAAGGATTCAGCAATTGAAAAGAAGACTTTGGAAATTCTAGATGCTAGGAATGTTCTCAACAGTCAAGAAGATTGCTAGAGAAGTCAACAGACAGAAATGAGCAGTCAAGAGCTGAGAAGAATGACTGCTAAGGAGTTAGTAGTCATATGCTAAAGGAAATGACCGCTTGAAGTACTTACTCAGCAGTCGGAAGAAAAGAGATAGCAGAATGCTGAAGGAGTCAGCATTCGCTAATACTCAGGAGATTGCTAGAAGTAATAGCAATAAGGAATCAAGACCCAAGTGTTGAATACGCAACTGTTGAGGAGTCAACAGTTGGATACAAAGCAGACTGCTAGAAGAGCTCAACAATCAAAAGGTCGAAGTACTTAGCAGATTGTTCCCAGCATTCTCCGAGAGAATACTAATCAAGGAAATATCCAGCAACGACTGCTAAGACTACCGTTTTGACAAAAGGTACAACCAAGGACGAATAGCTTTCCTAAAGTAGGTAGAAAAGCACTGTACCACGCCAGAAAGGATGGAAAAAGTAGCTGCTCTTTTGGACAAGGTGAACGTTGTGTCTAACGAGTCTGGAGATTCAAAGTTTGAATCTCCAGTTATAAAAGACAAGTCCAAAACCACGACTACATACGACTACTCAGAGATTCCACTACGAAAACAAACACTTCAACTACATTCGCAAGGCAATTATTGAGAGATACCTTTGACAAGCGAAGAAAAGTGAGAAAGTAGTCAGTTGAGAGCTCATTAAAGAGACAAGAAGAATCTTAAGCTCTCAACAGTAGTGTCCCACATTGAATATCTGACACTACATTCAAGAGGAGATTCCTTGACTTTGTTCAAGAATCAAATCAGTGGGATAACTTCCATCCTAAGAAGCATCCACCAGTCATATCTCTGAAAAGAGATTGACTACGACGGGCTGTTGCCAAAGCCCAGGAGAGTTAAGGAAGGAACTATAAAGCTTCTATTGCAGCAAGGTTAAGTTTTACGAAGGTGCGCCCTTAACTTAGCCGCAGCTGCCGAAAGATAGAAGTGACGGAGGATAACTTTGTAGTGGCTGGCTCCAAAACTCACCACCTGCTACAAGTGACCGGCAATTCCTTGTACTTTGATATATCTTTTTAGTGAAATTCTCAGTGTTCGACTGAGGAGTGGACGTAGATCTTGAGGATCAAACCACTATAAATCCTGTGTCTTTATTACTGTTCTTGTTACTATTTTATTGTTTCTGCTTGCTGATTTAAACCCTAGCAACCTCAAGTTGCTAGAGTATATCTGAAACAATATTAATTCCTACTTTAAGCTAAACTCTTGAAAAGAAACAAAGTGCAAGATAACTTGAACATTCCGCTGCATTTGATAAGTAGTCTTCCGCTGCTTATCATGACTTTGATCCGGGACCAACAAGTGGTATCAGAGCAGGAGGTCGTAAGACTGACTACTTCTGAGTTGCTTTTGACCAGATCTATATTTTCCTTGCACTATTTTTGTTGTTTAGCTAAGGAACATCAAGATTGCCAAGATGAGTCACATGCTTCCAAAGTATAACAAGAAGAAGTTCAACTCATGGCAAAAGCTAGCCACCATCCAACTTCAAAGTATACATCCGGAGATGGTGGACGTTCTCACTAAATGACCCATTAAGATAATGAAGCCTAATATCTTTGTTGGTCCACCTGCTGAAGGGAAACCACCGCCACCACAAATGGTCGAGAAGAATTTCGACGAATGGACGGTAGAGGATAAGAAGAGAGCTTAGCTGGAATATCTAGCAAAAAAGCTGATACTTGGCTATTTGCCTCCGTTGATGGCAGATGAAGCTCTTAACCTCAATACGGCTAAGGAGATGTGGGACTTTGTGTGCACATCCTCAAAGGAGACAGAACAAATGAAACGAAATAAACTCCAGGTAGCTATTGACAAATATGAATCTTTCTCAATGCTTGCAGGTGAATCCATTCAAGCGATCGAAGAAAGATTAAATACCATCATGGGAGAGCTCCGGAACTTGGGAAAGACCTACGACAATGGAGAAATGAATAATAAGATCATCTCCAAACTCTTTCTAAGGAGCGATTGGTTCGTGAAAATGACGAGCTTCGGTGAAAGAGATCTCAGCAAAAAGACTACATATGAGGTATTCGCTCAACTTAAAACTCACGAGTTTATCATACAACAATCGAAAAAGAACGAAGCAGTCGTGGCTCAAACTTCGTCTACAAATGCTGTAAACCCGGAAGACTTAGCATTCTTTGCTAAGAAAGATGTTGGAAGATGGAAGCCAAGGAAGCCATTCCACAACAATGAAAGATTTGCACCAGCTTCACTAGCAAAGGAGGTTGATTCAACCTCAAACTCACAGCAAGTAGATCTCAAGATCAGTGAGCTTGAAGAGCAAATGAGAAAGCTTCAAAAGCTCATGCTGGAAGCAAAAGCAGAGAAGGAAACTAAAGAAGCTAAGCTCACATCATCCTTTCGACCAGTAGAAAGGAAGCCAAGGACGTGCTTTGAATGCAACTCGCCAGATCACCTAAAGCACGAGTGTCCTAAGGTGAGCAAAGAAGAAAGAGAGAATCTCAAGCAAAAGTTTGAGAGGGGAGCTGTCAAAACTGTCACCAGAGCACTACTGACCAGGACAGAGGTGCCCAATATTTCTGACAATGAAAAGGAATATTACTCTTCAGAAAAGGATGATGAGGAGGCCATGCTGGTCCTAATGGCGGATATTTTTGGTCCCTGAGATCAAAGTCATCGTGGTATCAATAAGATATACACACGAAATGCAGCGAAATAAAATAGCGTTTACTTGCATTTAGATTATTCAAATTAGAGTTTTTGTTCAAGTTTGCTTAAGTTCCTTTATGCAGTTATGCTCTAGCAACTCCGTTGCTAGGTTAAGTCGTCGTAGCACAAAAGTAATAAAACAATAATCAGCAAGAGAACACATGGTTTATTGTGGTTCGATCAAAAGATCTACGTCCACTCCTTAGCCGAATCGCTAAGAGTTTCACTAAGAAAGTATACGGTGTACAAAGAGTTGCCTTTCCTGTAGAGCAGTCAGCCGACGTTTGGTCTGTCAGCTCCACGGCTATCTTCCGATACTCCGAACCTTTCAGGTATGGCTCCGGCTGAGTCAAGGGCGCACCTTCATAAAACTCGCTTTTACCACCTGTGGAAGAGTTTAGAGTTCCTTCCAAACTGTCCTTCATTTTCGGCTTCAGTGCCCGTTCTAATTAATTCCTTTTCGAGAAATTAACTGCTGGATACTTCTATTATGAAAGTTATCCCAATGATTGAAGATTCTTGAATTACTTCAAGAATCTCTCAGATGAGTGTCAGATGTAGTGAGCCACTCAAGGTGTTGATGGCTTTTTGATAACTCTGTAGTGTGCCTTTCAACAGAACTGCTCTTAAGACTTTTTGTCTCTTTTTGGAATCTTTTGTACGTGTGTTTTCGTTACAGAGTGAGCAGCTCTTGCATCTTCCTTTGACTTGCCTTTTATAGTTGGTTTCTCGAATCTTGAGTTGGCAGTTCCGTTTAGACACAACGGATCTTTTATCTTAAATGCAGGTAGCTTCTTACCAACTTTTCTATCTCCCTACAGGCTTTTCCGACCTACTTTTGACAGGTCTAATCTTCGCGTGTTGGTCAGAATGGCGGTGTAGCAGTTGTTGAGATTTGCTTTGCTGTGCCTTTACTGGAACGGGATGCTGGATATCTTTTAGCATGCTACTGGACTTGATGCGCAGCAAATGCTCTTCTGCTACTCTGACTTCGGATTGCTAACGCCTTTAGCAGTCTGTGACGTGTTATCAAATGCTGACTCCTCAGCATTCTGCTATCACTAGCTTTCTTCTTCTTTAGCTTTTCTGATGAATGCTGGGATTCTTCTAAGCAACCTATTCTATTACAACTCGATGTTTACCCTATACAAGACATTACATAAGTTGCTAAGATATGCTAAGGTTCAGCAATGATCGACCATCTACTAAGGTTTGATCCAACAAAACCTTTTACAATGTTCTCCTAAAGATAGTTTAGGAATATTTTCCCAACAATTTCCCCCTTTTTGGTGCGATCAAAGCTTACTAAGGATTGCTGAGACTTAGCATTGAAAAATTCTGAGTTTCAAGGAAATTTCTAGACAAACTATCTCAGAATCTTACTTGCTTTAAGTCCTTAGCAAAATATTACAAGTAGATCATTCAGCAAACATTCAAACATTCTTGGCCTATCTTCCAGATTCTGATTCGTTGAAAACACAGAGATTGTATTTCAACTATTGTACGCACTCAGAAAATCAGAATTTAGACTATAAGATCTTGCCGTGATTCCGATGATTTCATATATGATATTGCGATTACAAGTTTAGTGAAATCAGTTCAGAATCACGGGAAAAAAAAAGTGACAGATGGGGTGACCTTAGTTCTGGGCGTCTGGTGGAGGTTTTGGTTTCTCAAGAGATTCCACCTTCCTCACTGTCATGGCCATGAGTTTCTCCATTTGTTCGATACGAGCTCGTTGTTCTGCTTTTTGTTGTTCTTCTAACTTCATTCTTCGTTCCATCATTGCTCGTTCAAACTCTTTTTCTTTTCGCAGCAGCTCAGCTTCCTCTGCTTTCACCCTTGCTTGTTCAGCAATCCTTCTTTCTTCCCCCTCTTTGATCACATCCAAAACAGAAGTGGAGAAAGACTTCTGTGCATTAAGATCGACGATGAGAGTTACCACATTTGTTTACACCGTAGAGACGGTTTCTTCCACAAGTGTGATTTTGTCAGTAACTTGACCAACCTTTTGCTGAACCTCAGAGACAGAGGTTTTAACTTCAGAGATTGCTCCTCGTACATCTGCAACCTCTTTTAGGACTTTTTCATTGAGTCTGGCTTGCTGGATGTCGCGTTGATGTAGTGCATTGTGGAGTATGTTGACAAGAGATTGAAAACTCACTTGTACTGGTTCAGCAGCAATAGGAATGTCAGAAATGACCATTTCATTACCGGTTGTTGTGGTAGTAAGTTCACCAACTTTTCTTTCCACTGTTATGATCGCAGATTCTGGGACAGCGACTTCAATTCTTTGGGTGGTAGCTTCAGTAACCACATTGGTATCCACTTCCATTGAGTCACTCACTACATCTTGATCTAGATTTGAAGCAGAACCTTGAGCCTCAGAGGCTTGAAGTGAGGTAGCAGCTTGTGTATAGTCTTTCTGAAAATTGATCATTTTGAGATGGTCCTGTCTCTTAGCTTCTTCTTCCTTCGCCTGTTCAAGAGCGGCTAGTTCTAGGCTTCTAACTCGCAACTTCTCCTCATAAGCAACTTTTCTTTTCTGATAAGCATCCATTGCAGCCCTTTGTCATTTGGTTAGCTGGATATGTGTTATAGACATCTGATCTGGAGCAAACTGTGATCGGGGCAATGACTGGGATGTGGAGTATTTTTTATGGGCACGGATGGCTTTTAACCTTACAATCACTTGTTGATCAGTAAACTGTTTCGTGCAGGAGGGCTGATCCATCCATTCGTTTGCCCATAATTCTTCGGAACGCCAGAAATTGAGGCCTTTCCTTGCAATGGTAATCATCCGTTCTTCAAAACAAAGTTCATGCATGATGTAATCATATGTTTTCCATCGTCGGAATTGTTTACCAAGCACCTTGCCTTCATCTGTTCCTTCATCAATTTCAACATAGAAGACCCCGGTAATGTCCCTATTGACTTCTTGGTCTACAAATGCTAAGATTTCATCACTCCAATCTCGGAGATCGGCATTCGAATCATCTTCAAGCGAGATAGATGCGCACCACTGAGCTACTCTTCTAGAGTGGAAGAGTTTCCCAGGTTAACCATGAAATGGGATCCTCAATTGTTCGTTCCTCAAGGTGGGGTATTTCTAAGAGTTTTGGCATCAAATACCTCATTAGATTCCCCCTCAGAATCAGATTCTGATGAGCAGGTAGACTCATCAAAGAATCCAGCAGAGGAGACGTCTTGCTCCATCGTATCATCTACGTGATCCTCATCAGCAGCAGCGACTTTTGTCTCCTCAGCAACATGGACTTCTTTAGCAGTGTCCGACGTGATTACTTTAGCTACAGTAGACTCTTCAGCAATTGCATGAGTCATGGCTTCAGCAGATGGTTCCTTTTCAGACTCAGCAACATTCTCCTTAGCAGTTGGTTCGTCAGTAGACATGTTCGTGTCTACGATTTCCTTTGTGGTTCCTGACGACCTACATCCTTAACCTTTGGAGATATAGTGTCTGTTGATTTGTGTGGCAATTCCTTCGTCGAACTATCGCCTTTATGAGGTCCGTTGGTTGGTTCACAAATCTGAACCTGTTTGCCCTAGGAGTCTTCCCTGGTATTAAAAGTTCCAGCGTGGATCATCTGATCTAGTTCCGCGTCAGTCATGTCGTCTTTTTCCGGTGTTATTTTGGCAGGTTGATTTACTTCAGCAAGGATTTCCACCTCTTTCCCTTCCTGAGTAGAGTTAATTGTTATCCTGCCTTTCTTTGCTGCTCTGCTCAATTCTTCAGCAACTCCCTCGTTTGATGTTGCACTAGTAATCTTCTTTTGGGCCTGTCGCTCGTCGTGAGATTGTTTGATCTGTTCAAAGTTCAAATCTCTTCCTTCAAACATAATTCTTTCTATCTCCTTTCTGTATGCTTTAATTTCCTGTGCTTTCTTTGCAGCGTCTCGTTTCCTTTTGGTTTCACGTATGCCTTTGACACGATCCTCAAAATTTTTAGAGGACAAGGGTGGGTCAATCTTCTTTTCAGTAGTTGTAGCAGCTTGATTAGTAGCCGCTTTCTTCTTGGCTTCTTGGATGTCCTGAAGCTCAGTAGTTTTGAACAGCCGTTGACGAGTAGATCTCCTCTTTTCTGTTGGCACAACTTCTGTTTGCTGTTCAGATGAATTTGGAAGAGCAAGTTGACCAATCACGAACGGTGGCTGTTCCGCTGCTTTCTTCTCCATAATCTCTTCTATCCTTTCGGTAGGCATATCACCGAGAGTTACAATGTCCTCAAGTTGCTGAAAGCACTGCTCTGTTTTAACGTTCTTAGTCAATACCTCTATTTCTTCAGCAGTGACAGGTGATGCCGCCTGCAGCACCTGTTGTCCTAATGAGCTTTCGTCGACTTCCTCATCTGAAGTGGGCTTATCCTTATCGACATTGGACTTGCCTGTCAACTTCTTTGGATTCTTGTAGTCAAGAGGGTTGGCTTCCTTCCTTGTTACAGGAATGAAATCAGTAGGAAGTAACTTAACACCTTGATCAATGTTCGTGGGGTGCATGACTAGCTCAAGAAACTTGCTGATTTTCAACCCAAAGTTAACATTCAATGAGAATGTTCCATCGACGGACATGTGATCATTCTTCCTTGCATGTTCTGCCCAACGTTCGAAGAAAAATTATGCCCAATTGCCCTTCACTCTCTCCGTGAGAGCCATCATTACAGCGTACTTTTTAGCAGATAGCTCAGAGTATGATCCAGCATCCCATTGAAACATCTTGATGACCAATTCAGCAAGAGTTTTAAACTCATCTATTTGAGTGTTAATGGGGGTGGCAGCCTTGAAAGTAATTGGCTGACCTTTCCTATCCTTCATTTGTTCAGGCTTCTTCCACAAATTCCAACGCCGTTCCATTTCATCATAATCTGCTACTTTGTATTGAGATATACGTTCCCCCTTATTTCGAAGACCAAAAGTCTTAGCAAGAACATCGACATTTATATCGATTATGCTTCCATAAACACAGGTTTTAAAAGATTTGCCATCCTTACTCATTACTGCTCTGGCATAGAATTCAGATACCATATGCGGATGAAAATGCATAGGCTCAGCGGATAAGTATTGAATAACCTATTCGCTGTCAAGGATATCCATTATCCAATCCGGGATATGTTCAGCAGCAAGACGTTTGTACAGTATGTGATCCTTCTTGATTTGAGCTAAACGCTTTTGCTCCTTTGTGTGACCGGTCTGTGTTTTCTTCCGAGCCATCATAACTAGTTGACCATATGATATTGAATCGTCAACATCTTCCTTCTTTAGAATGCCGGTAAAACCTGGTGCATGTCGCACATGCAAGGGTTCTTCAGAGTTTGGTGGAAAATTGAAGATACGGGGTTCACTGGCTTCAGAATGATGTTTATGGGAAGTGGGTTTCTGAGATGATGAGGCTTTGGGATCGGAGGCCATGTCTTTGAGAAATAATTTTGAGTAATCTCGAAGAATTTGGAGATTTTGAATTTGGGAATTTTGCTTCCAATTTCGAAGGGGAAAGAATGAACAGTGATCAGAGCACAATAGGGTTAAACTTTTGAATGTGATCTAACAGTTGAGGTAAGTTATGAGATGGGTTAGATCAACGGTTCATAAAGAATGCGTCTTTCCATATGGCTTCCCATGCTCCAAGAAATACTCAAGTGCATCTGACGTGGCGTCTCCTCAGTTGATGCCACCGATTGCGTACATTAAATGCGCCTTATCGGGTCCAATCAAGTTTGAATTTAGAGTCATCCCGCCTCGATTTTGGATATGTTGTTGCATCTGATCTAGCAGCCATCCAAGGATGCTAATAGATAGTAGTGAGTCTCAGTACCTATATTTACAAAAGAATCTGCTAACCTTGCACGAGATTTGTCAGCATCTTTCGAAGCTCTGCTGAGTCTCTGAAGACTCTGTTCAGAAATCGTAATGATGATGAGATCCTCGAACCTTTCAATGCTCCTTACTTAATATTGCTGAAATGATTTGACTCTCTATGCATACACGTCGATTCCTTTACTCGCGACGTTCCGTATTCAAAGAGACAAATCATTGTGATCTTCAGAGAGATTTTTCTCTTTCTTCCCGTCATAATTGGTAATTTCTCTATAAATACCTCCGTTTGAGATTATCCAAACATCTCAACTTCCGTTCTTACTTGACTCATAATTTAAACCTTTCTTTCCACAAGAAAAGCAAGTTCCCTTCTTTACTGATGGATTCTCCTCCAAGAACCTTAGAGAGCAGGCGCAACCTAATTCTGGATGAGCCGGGTCTGGATAGATACTATATAGATGATTATGATGTGGCAGTGAAGATCATGTCTGCCTTGTAGTGGGGGGTCTTTCTCAATTTGCATGTGCCACTCCATATCATTTCGAGGAGGAAGTGTTGAGGGATTTCCTTAGTGATTGCCATGTCGAGCCGAATGCAATTTACGGGGTGTTCCATGGTAAGCTTGTCCGTTGGACCCCTAACACCTTTGCAGTGGATTTCGGGCTTCTTCGAGGTCCATTGTCTGTGCAGGAATATCTTGCAGAAGAGGTGGCTCCAGAATGGCTGGCATGGGAGAAATGGCGTAATTCTCCTCATTTTGAGTTCAGTCCTGACATTCCAGCCTCTGGTCTCCAGACTTCATATTGGGTGATGTTGTGCATTGCCCATGGTATTCTGCTTGGAGAGGAGCCTTATGACCTTTGTTTCTCAAGGGTTGTTTGGCAGGTGATGATGGCTATGGATGATGCTGCCTCTGTGGACTGGGCCGGATTCTTCTTCAAGAATGTCTGGGAAAGCATCAAGCTTCATCCATTCGTGCCACTTCAGAATGGAATGCAGCTCAGCTGGTTGATGGAAAAGTATTTTCCGGAAATTGCTAACGGTCCATCCAACCTTCAAGGAGCTAATTTCTATCCTTATAAGCCGGTGTCGCCTTTCTGAAAAAAATAATGAATCCTGTAGTAGATCTGTGTTTTCTTTTTGACTGATATTGTAATGTCCTTCCTTTTGAAGATGTAATGAAGTTCCTCTTTTTGCGATGCATGTCCATCTTTTCAGTGATGAATAGTTGTATAGCATAGTCATATTGACATAACGCTCTTTGACATTTCTTCAGGACAAAAGATAGGTTTGATCTTCGTTCTTTCATATTCTGCTGAGCAGATACAATCTATCTGCTGACTGTTTAAAGGGGTGTTTTTTACATTTGCCATCATCTTAGCAGACTTTATTTAGCAGAGACCTTCATCATATGCTGAAGATAATAAAGAGAAATCCATGAAAACCAGAAAGAATGAGAGTAGCATCTCATTCATCCGCAGCAACGTCTAATTCCATCATGCCTAATTTGATGCATAATTCTTTGAATCTTGTTTCTGCTAGAGGTTTAGTGAAGATGTCTGCTATTTGATCCTCCGTGCATATACACTGAATATCAATGTCCTTCTTTTCTTAATGATCACGGATAAAGTGATGTCGAATATCAATATGTTTGGTTCTCGAGCGATGTACTGGATTCTTTGTGATGCACATAGTACTGTTGTTATCACAGAAGATTGATACACATTCAGGAGAAATGTCATAGTCTTGAAGTTGTTGTCGAATCCACAGAATTTGCTGACAGCAACTAGCAGCCGCTACACACTCTGCTTCGGTGGTTGATATTGCTACCGAGTGCTGCTTTTTGCTAAACCAGCTGATCAACTTATGTCCAAGGAATTAACATGTTTCGCTAGTGCTTTTCCTATCAATTTTGCATCCTCCAAAATCAAAATCTGAGTAACCACTCAGAGCTAGACTATCGGCTCTTGGATACCAAATTCCTAAGCCTTCTGTGCACTTCAAATATCTGATAATTCACCTTGCTGTATCTAGATGTGTTTTGTTCGGTTGAGATTGATATCTAGCACATAGTCCTACAGCATATGATATATCTGGTCTGCTGGCTGTAAGATATAGCAGAGATCCGATGATCCCTCGATATAAGGTAGGATTCACTGCTTCTCCTTCTTTCTCAAGATCTGCTACACACGCATTGCTGATGGGAATTCTTAACCTCTTGGTTTTCTCTGGAAAATACTTAGCAATCAGATCCCGCGTGTATTTTCTTTGGTGAATGAAAATTCCTTCATTGGATTGCTGAACTTGAAGTCCAAGGAAGTAGGACATCTTTCCCATCATACTCATTTGAAAGTTGCTCATCATTAGCTTGGAAAATTTGTCACAGAGATCTTGATTCTTTGAGCCAAAAATGATATCATCAACATAGATTTGCACAAGTAGGATGCTTCCTTTGTCTCTAATACGAAAGAGTGTTTTATTAATCCTTCCCTTTTTGAAACCATTGTCGAGCAGAAACTTGGATAAAGTTCCGTACCATGCCTGTGGTGCTTGCTTTAGTCCATACAAAGCTTTTCTTAGCTTGTAGACTTGGTTTCCATTCTAAAATCCTGGGGGTTGCTCAACATAGACTTCTTCCTTGAGCTCGCCATTGAGGAATGCACTTTTGACGTCCATTTGCATGACCGAGAATTCATGATGTGCAGCATAAGCAAGAAATAACCTTATTGCTTCCAATCTGGCTACAGGAGCAAACGTCTCATCATAGTCAATACCTTCACACTGTTTGTATCCTTTGGCTACAAGATGAGCTTTATTCCTCACCACCACGCCTGATTCGTTCTTCTTGTTCTTGAATACCCATTTGGTGCCTATAACATTATGATGTTCTGGTCTATCTACCAGATCCCATACATGATTGCGAGAGAATTCAGCAAGCTCTTCTTGCATGGCGTTTACCTAGTCTGGATCGCGAAGAGCATCCTCAACTTTAGTTGGTTCCTCACTTGATAGGTAGCAAGAAAACATTGTGGACCCTTGTCTTGTAAGAACAGGATCATTAATATCTCCGAGAATATCTTGTAGGGAATGAGCACGCAGCCATGCTGGTCTGATTGGTTCTCCAGCATTTCCTTTTCCATCTTGATTATCGGTATTCTCTACATCATTCGCTTGATCCTCTGCATCTGGAGTGTTGGTAATTTGTTCTTCAGTGGCAGAAATTCCTTCAGCAACTGGAGCTTCTGCTATAGGAACATCATGATCAGGAGCTTCATCTTCAGTAGGTATCTCAGCAGCTGGTAACTCAGCACCTCCTGTGCCAAGGTCTTCAGTAGCACCTACTCCTTCAGCAACGGTAGGAGAATTTGAAGTCTCCTCATCTGAATTATCAAGCCGATTAAAGATATCCTTTTGAGGATTGGCCTCAGCATGATCATTGGCATCCCTGGCCTGGTGAGCGGTTTGATCACCAACTGAGCGCGTCTGGAATGGATCACAATCATTCATAGACTTAGTCGGGTCAATCCGTAAGTTCTCAAAGGAATTCAGAATTGATTGACCACTGACATCATCAGTCTCATGATTGTTTTCCTTCGTCTCTTTTACAGTTATGCGCACTAAAGTAGATTCATCAAAAATAACATTGCATGTTATTTCCAAAATTCCAGTAGTCTTATTTAACACTCTATAACCTTTGTGAGTGGGGTGACCATATCCAAGAAGTACACCCTCATCTGACATAGGTGAAAAAGTGTTAAGTTTCGACTTACCGTTATTATGGATATAACATGTTGCACCAAAAGCACGTAGATAATCTAAATTAGGCTTACGACCGTTGTATACTTCATAGGGAGTCTTGTTGAATTGTCCGTTAATAGAACTTCTGTTCTGCGTATAACAGGCTGTCATAACTGCTTCTCCCCAATACTTAGCACGTAAATCAGCATCGGCTAGCATAGATCGCACTGCTTCTTTCAGTGTTCAATTCCTTCTTTCTGCTAGACCATTTTGCTGAGGAGTCCTCGCAGTGGACCTCTCATGATTTATACCAGCTTCTGCGTAGAAATCCATGAGGATTCCATTGCAAAATTCGGTTCCATTGTCAGATCGGATCCTCTTCACAGTAACCTCTTTACTGTTTTGCTCCTTAAGAATTAACTCGGGTAGAATGATCTTAACCTCATCTTTGGCCTTAAGCAGACGAACCCATGTGTACCTAGAATAGTCATCAATTACCACTAAAGTATATATCTTTTTACTTACAGAGGGAGGAGTGACTGGTCCAAATAGGTCCATGTGCAATAATTCAAGAATCCTGCTTGAGGTATTTTTCTCTGGATTGGAGTGGAACGAGGCTTTGGTCTG
>JAPKLW010003759.1:0-25785 GCA_026898455.1 Plectranthus barbatus
TTTGGACTTGATCTTGTTAAGAGCAGCCACCACTTCGATCATGTTGGTTCTTTCCTCAGGCAAAAATGCTACACAATTCATAGCCAAGTTGAAACTAGAGGCCACACATTCCTCCTTTGAATCCAAATCTTGATCCTCTCTTCATAGCAAACCAGGAGCTACAACTTCATCTACTGCATTTTCTTCTAATTAATTTAAATGATATCTTCAATTTTATTTCAATTAGGATGCAATATTTTTTGTGCTCTAATATTAATTTGTATACAGTGTTGCAAAATTTGGTAAGTGGCCGCCGGCCGAACCAATGGTAATATTATTGTAATACATATGATGGATACTTGCTGACTAGGCTTCCTCCAAAAAAGCTATAAAAGGGTAGTCCCAAATTATTTTTTAGAAAATACTATCTGTTGATGGGTAAAACTCGAAGATAATGAAAAATAAAGAAAGAATACTCAAGATAAAAGAGAATATGATTTTTATTGCTCAGACGTAGTGAATAGAAAAATTCCCCTTTCATATAATAATAATTCATGTATTTATAGAAGAGGAACCCTAGATCTACTAGGAAAGAAGATGTGATACAGTCAGATATATTCAAATTTTATATTTTCTATTCAAATATATCTTTTTCCTCACAAATCTTGAAAGGATATGCTCAAATCCCGCCCTAATCGGGAGCAGATATATGCAAGGCTCCTTCCTCATTCGCTTGTTATGATGATACTCTAGAAGGCGACCTTCAAAGGCGGTTCGAGTGCTTGGGAGTGGCGTCACCACCTGAAAGTAGTGTAGGTATTTCACCAAACCAGCCCTGATTTAGTTTCCTAAGCTCCTCGAGGTGAATCTCCTCGAGGTCAGGCTCCTCGAGGTGACACTCCTCGAGGTCTGGCTCCTCGAGCCTCGAGACCCCTCAACAGTGGCGGATCCAGAAAATCCCCGTGAGGGGGGCTGAATTTTTTTTTTGTCTCCACTGGACTTCAATCCTTCGTATCATATTTTTTTTCTTATTTTCATCCATTTTTTCTTCTTTATGAGGGGGCTAATCCAAAAAATTCTCGATCGCGATACTACAAAAACGAAAAAAATTCTGGAGATGTTAGAGAAAGAAAGCGGGATATGACCGGATAAGGAGTTGTTACTCAAAATCACGTGTTGAAGTTGAGATAAGGATCCAAACCATGACGGAATCTCTCCAGTGAAGAAGTTGAATCCGGCGTTTATCGTCGTGAGACGGCGGAGATTAGAGAGTTGAGAGGGTATGGAGCCGGTGAAGTTGTTGGAGCTGATGTCCAATGATCGGAGGAACGTAAGGTTTCCGAGATGGGGAGAGAGGTTTCCTTGAAGAGAGAAGGAGGAGACATTTAGGGCGGCGACTCTCTGGTGTTTGGCGGCGCAGGAGACGCCGGTCCAGGAACAAAAGGAGGTGTTGGTGGACCAGGTGTTGATGGAGGAGGTGGAGTATTGAAGGGAGTTTTTGAAGGAGATTAGGGATTGTTGATCAGTGATGTAGTTGAAAGTGAAGGTGGGCGTGTAGAGTGAGAAAAAAAGTAAGACTACAAACCATAACAAACAAGTCCCCATTCAAATTGATTATGGCATATATCCTTGTATTTGTGGTATGCTATGACATATATATATATATATAGAGAGAGAGAGAGAAGTGTGTGTCTATCAATATATATAAATTATAATCGAAAGATTAATAAGAAAGATGCCTTGCCCCAACAATCACGCAAGTAGATAGCCCCAATGAATTACCCACATTGTTGTTAAAAACATATGAATATTGACATAGACACAATGAATATAAATGCTGGAGATGGAGAATATAAGGTAAAGAATGGAAACTTGTGTTGATCAAGTCATGGAATTTTATTATAAGATAAATATAATAATATTAATATATGGCCAGTTAGTGAGAAATTTATGCTTGCAGTCCCTCTCTCTCCTTGTTTGACCAATGACTGCAGAGTCAAAGTCAACTTATTTTTTCTTCAACAGTATATTGTCATAGCCTAACACAAACCGTTGATATTAATCGTCGCAGTTTGGAGATATAGCTGAACACTCAATTTATTTTTCATCAACTTAAAAAATGAGATGTAAATAGATAAAAATACAACGCTAATAAAAGTTTTTAACACATACAATAGAATATAAAATGCGAATGAATCTGAACCTTTATAACCTCAACTTGCTCTTTACATTAACAACGAAATATTTCCACGAAATTATTCCTCCCCATTTAATTTTTTATTCAATATGTATGGAAAATAATACAAGCCGACAGCTTGTTTTGTGTGGACCATTTTTTCTTGGATTTGCATGTAGAATGATTTACGGACCAGTTCAATTTAAATGCCGCATTTAATATTTTCCCATCTATCTTAACTCAACAAGGAAAATGAAGTATTCAATTCGTTTCTCACTTGTTTTACTTTTGTAAATTAGACTCTTCCAGTTTTTCGCTGTAACGTTTTTAATCCATCTATATTCAATAATCAAATCAAAAGACATCTTTCTCATTCTCCATTTTTTTCAATACATATATGTGTTGGTGTAAATGAACCAAACTATTCGTGAGCTACTCGGATCTCGACTCGATAAAAGCTAGTTCGAGTTCGTTTAGTAAAGCTCGTTTATTAAATAAACCAAACTTGAGCATCATAGTATTCGACTCGTGAGCAGGCTCGTTAGCTAAAATTAGTAAGAAATATAAAATAATTACTTTTATAAAAATAATATTTTCATGATTTAAGAGTAACAATAATGATAAATCTATCTAATAATGAAAAGTTTAGAATTTGAGCATGAATATGATATTTTTTTTTGGAATAAATAACCTTTTCTTCAAAATAATAATGAAAATCTTAAATATATTCTAAATTTAGAAAGTTCGTTTAGGCTCGATAACGTTCGTGAACATCAAAGTATTCGATAAAAAAGCGCGAAGCTCGACTCGAAGCTAAACGAGTCAAACTTTAGCACGGCACTACTCGACTCGACTCGGTTCGATTACACCCTAACTGTGTCCAAAATTATTTAGGCCAAATTATTAGGTTAAAGACGAATTCAGTCCAAGCCCAATCGGATCGAGGTCCGAGAGCTCAAGAAGGCCCGGATTGGTTGAAGTCCGCCAAATTAATCAAAATCTAGAAAGCTTTGCAAAATTAGGGCCTAAAAGGTTAACAAAGCCCATAAGGACCTCGTGCAGATTGAAAGCCCATGTGATAAGGAGGTCTAGTCAAATTGAAAATTTGGTTAGACGAAGATCCAAACGAACATAGAACTTAATGAGAGAAAACCCTCATAATCCCTAAATTTTAGGGATGGCATTTAGAAGTTTTAGGCTTATAAATATGTTGTCATTTTACTTGTAAAGGGGAAGAACAAAGGGGAAAACAAAGATTCATACGCCCCATTTACATGTTATATTCTCTGTACGTAGTTTAACATCAATTTCACGTTCATTTATCCTCTTCGTACATTTCTCAATTTCTTCAACCCTATATGAATTCATAGGCTTTGTATTCATCACAAATCAAATATTTAATTCTTGGTGTCATCGGCCTTTTAATTCTTAATAATCCTTCAAAAGGACGTCGATAGTAGTCAACTGAGTCCAAAGGAATTAAATCTCACTAGGATTCTTGGGTACTTTCCCACCTTTGGGTTGTTTGGATCTTGTCAAGATCAACATTTATTCTTTCGATATAGGCGATGTATACTAAGGAAATACTTCCTTGAATTCGAATGTATATTCGCAAACACCCCTACCTTATTTTATTTTGCATAATCATATTATTTACTTGTTATATTATGCGATGAACTAACCTCGAGGAAAACCTTTTTCATTGCAGTCATGTTTAGGAATGTTCTAAGAAGGCGAATTTGCGAAGAGAAGGATAGACAGCGTGCACTAAACAATTTCTTCCATTCGGAATATAAGGTAGCAATGGATGTATACACCATGGTAGCATGGTACCACGATGATTGGGCCAGTGCGACGAAATACGGAATCAATTACGCCCAAGCCATCCTAAGACTATTGGAGATCCTACCCACAAATTGGCAAGCATGGGCATGGGATCGAGCAAGTGAATACATAAGAGTTAATGTAGGAGAAAATTTGGTGGAGGCTGAGGCCAACGGATGGATAGACGAAATTGGGCTGCGAGATATGCAATCCGGAATGCCACCACCGGGTCCATATGGCGAAGGTCCCAAATTATCACAAGGCTACGAGGAGGATGTAGTCACCTTCATTACGGAAGGGATCCGTGGAAGACCACCCCAAAGGGTTACCAAGATGCCAAGAAGGGCAGTGAATCGAGCGAGAGGCCCCATGAGGGTTGAAAGTGCCAATTCAGCTACGGCACCGCGTCCTTAATATGGAATAAGACTATTAGAAACAAAACTTGGAACCATTACTTGACTATTTTCCCTTTCCGTGATGTAATTGGATTTAGACATTATGCATTGACTTTGTGAAACATGTTGGTGAAATTGTTATGGATATTGGATGTTGGTTGGCATTTGAACCATGCCGGGGCATTGCAACATTATTTACATTTCGTTTTTGGAAATTCCACATTTTATGGAACATGTTTAGCAATTATTCATTCACCTTAAAAGTGTTGGTGAAGTTGCAAAATTTGGCTAAGTATAGAATGAGTAAGGCAAGTAACAACCATGTATTGAGGAGTAGAATCGAGTGGGACAGAGACAAATTTCGACCGGAACCCATCCATTTCGACCGAAACGAGTCGTGGAATGAAAATTTTGAATTTCAGAGACAAATTTCGATCAAACCTACAATCATTTTTACCGAGATGGAACACAGGAATGGAAAGTGGGATTTCAGAGGCAAATTTCGACCGAGATATGGATGATCTCGACCCAAATTTGAACTGCCCAAAATTTTTTCTAGAAACAGAGACAAATTTCGACCGAAATCCATACATTTCGCCCAAAATCTTACCTGGTCCAGTAAAATTAAAATTTTTATGTGATAGTACGTTGAATTAGGATCATTTTTCAATTGGTTTCACTCAATTCCGACAAACGGTTTGTAAGTTACGAATAGTTCAAGTTAAGGTGTCGTAACTGCGATAATTGCATAGCAAATGATAATTGTAAACACTTGTATTATCTTTTGGCCATGGAAATTTCCATATAAATACCAAACACATATTAGAACATGAAATAAGAGAAGCGAGAATCGCCAAACACAATAATAAATGGATAATATACACTTACATAGTAATATATGATGTAAGTTGATACCGAACCTTGAAAGGAATGGCTAATCGGGACCTCGTTGGGTAGAATGACAAATTTTAGTCCCTCAAAAGGGAGTGTGAAGCACGTGATTACAGTACGATACCATGAGTATATAGAGTCATATGATAGAATGACATCGTGAGTCGATAGTGTATGTGAATATGATACTGCGTT
This sequence comes from Plectranthus barbatus, assembly GCA_026898455.1. Classification (NCBI taxonomy): domain Eukaryota; kingdom Viridiplantae; phylum Streptophyta; class Magnoliopsida; order Lamiales; family Lamiaceae; genus Plectranthus; species Plectranthus barbatus. The sequence goes on from JAPKLW010003759.1 coordinate 5,461, forward strand.
GAGGTGAATACGAATATTATAAATATTAGAAAGTAATGTGTGCTTTCACGATACGATATGATTGTGTGACCAAGAGTCATATTACACCAATTCATATGATGAAATATGATTGGTGAATTCCATGGGAATTTGTACTGCTAAAAGCAGGTTGAAATGTAAAATCGATTCGATTTTGAAATATGAAATTATTGTGGGAATGAGTGCATGTGCACCGTGATAAATCAAGTTATTCTATATCGATGAGAAGTGATCGATAGACATTCTCCAAAATAGAATGACGAGACATTATGAATTTTGATGCGAGGAAAAGTAATGCAAATTATTTAGCGCGTTTAGTACGCTTATGTATAAGCCGTATCGGCATGAATCTCAAATGAGCAAATTAATTTTGATGTTAAGAACTAAAAAAAAAAAGTTCTGATTTTATTAATATGAGAAACTCGACCGCTCAAACCTGTCTAGGTGAGCGAGGTATACAAGATCGAATTATAAAGGAGCATCTATTATTAAGGCAACGTCGCTTGTGGATACAAGTACCCGAGCAACCACCAGTCAACAATCACGACACGAGCAACGAACGAAGATACGAACAAAATTGATGCCACGACAACAAGCCCAACCAGCAATCACACAAAAATCCACCACAAGATGATCGAACGTTCTCTTCCAAGAATCAACGACTTCGAAGGATACTACGCATTGCAACAAACCACCATCGTCATACGGAAGACCACCTGAGACAAGAACACCTGCAGAGGATAACACTCATCGTCATCGCCAAAAGAACAAAATCCCTCGTCGCCACGTGCCAGAACAATGGAAAAATCGCCAGACAACTACGCGCATAACCTCAGGAACATGAATAAGATAGTATAGACCACCCTACCGAATAGGAATGCACCCACTAGAGCCACTCTAGGAACTCAACTCGTCAACCGCTACCTCTAAGCCAACCGTCAAGGAAGAATACTTCGTCAGATCTAGGAGTCAGAGAAGAAGAAATCTCGAGAATCTTATTGTATGCCTGCCAGTATATCAATCCACATCCGAGAACATATCAATCATCTATGCAGAATGCGTAGAAACACTCAAGTTCCGAGAAGCAAAGCAAAGACAATATGAGGAATACCATACCACCCCGAGGAGAACGACACGTTTAAACCATCGACTACTTAGAATTAAAAGTCAAACGCGATACCAATTTTGCGATACTCGAACGACTAGACGTTATAAAATCGATAACCACCGACATCATTCTAGGAACAGACTGAACGAATCGACGTCAAATCACGAAAGAGCGCAAGGAAGAACAATATCGAATATGAACCACGCTGGAAAGCTCGTAAACTTCTATGGCTACGACAGGAAGAGACGAACACTCGCCACATTCACATTTGTGGTGACAAAGAAATCAAGAAGAAAGAAAGGCATACTTGTCTTGGTCGAGTCAAAGGAGAATTTTCACATGTGAACACCTATCATAAGGAACAAAACAAATTAACATCGAGAGGCAAGTATTCATTGCCACAGATAGACGATTTAATCGGACAAGTCAAGAGAGTGAGAGTATTCTCGAAAGTGATCTAAAGCTAAATTATCACTGAATGAGGAATTCAGGAGCAAGATTGGAAGAAACAGATTTCCACATCCATATCTTGATTTGCTCCCAATGAGAGGAGGATCAGTTAGAACGCCCTCAGATCATTGATGAGTTCATATTTTCACTCATTATTGGTTTGATTTATTTTTGTTTTTAGTTGCATCTTAGTTTATTTTAGTTGTTTTTATTGCATGAGTCACTCTAGGAGGGTATTGCGCTTGTAGTGGTGTTTTTTTGCAGGTTTGAGGTTGAATTCACCGAAAATCCATACCGAAAGCAGTGGATGTTCAAAGAAACAGTCACGACTTCTTCCACACTTGTAATTTGAGCTAATGGAGCATGGAAATTGAAAGTTCTTTGAATTAGCTTTCCAATGCAACTGGAATCGGGTCAATCGTAGTTCTGGAGCAAGTTATGGCCAAAACAGTGAGAACGCGCAAAATCGATCGAAGCAGAAGGAAACCGGTCGACATGAATTTTGCGTCGACCGACGCATATCCGCGTCAATCGAAGCAAATGTTTTTGACGTGTTTCTGAAAGATTTTCACGAATCTTGAGCGAGAATTGATCAAAATTGAAGATATATATCAAATTGGAAGCCTTGGAGACTCAAGATTGATGATATACACAATATAGGATATGTGGATATAGATATGCATCAAATCTAATCCTATCTCCTATAGAATTCATCCTTGTAAAGCCCAAATAAACACTATAAATATCCCTCTAGACTAGTTTATTAAGTGGACCTCAATCCCTATATGAACATTAGTTAGTTCGTATATCCTTCTCAATCTCAATTTATGTAGTTAGAGTTTTAGTATTTATTTTTATGCATTTTGAGTTTCTGTTTTTATGCAAAGTTTATTTTATTTGTCTTTTCTTTTAATTATGTCTAGCTAAATTTCTAGCAGGTTCTAGGATTTGAATTATTATTTTGGATGCATGTTTAGGATTAATTAATTAGGTTCATGATCCCTGTGTTTATAATTCTAGATTAATTTAAGGACCGAGAGGCGAATATTGATAAGGGGATTAGGAATCCATGATATACTCTATACTGTCCAGCTGAGATGTATTAGACTGTAGGAATTGAACTGATTTGCTTATGAGATTGACTAATTTGGTATTCTTGAGACCGAGAGGAGATAGTCACTAATTAGTAATCTAGGTTATATTTGCCCGACCCAGGAAATATATCATAATTGCAGTATTCCACCTGTTGATTTAATTGATTCTTACATGTTATCCATAATAAGATTTCTGCCATAGGAACTGTGTTTTGCTTTATTTGATTTAAGTTTTCATTTTATTTTATCTGCCTAGTTTAATAAACCAAACCTGATTTCTGAATTACTCAAACAAGTAGTCTGAAACGGTGCTTTAGTATATAGGACTATTTCGCGCATCTTTTTTCTGTGGGTTCGACATTCGAGTATAAATTTATTTGACCACTATATCTATAATTAATCTGTTAGAAATAGCAGTGATCAATCATTCAAGAGGAAATGAGAAGTGATTGAGACAAATGCCATTATGTTTTTCTAGAGCCTGATAGTGGGATCACTACCCCTGATGGAGTGTATTACTATAATCTTTACTACGCGCTAGTCGATCCGTAAACGCAGCTTTGGAGAAGATCACTGCTCAATTTTCTTTAGCGCAGAATGGGGAGCCGAGGCCGCCGTCGGAAGTTAAGGGAGGAGAGACCGGCGTGCCGACGGAGGGAGAGACCAGCATGACGACAGAGGGAGATCAGACCAGTGTAGCCAGTATTGAAAATGCGCGAATCTACAACAATAATTTGGTTCGCGGAGTGAAGAATGGGATGCCGAGGAGGCCCAATCGCCCCATCGAGACATACATATTTTCTATGTTTGGTGAAAATAAGAAGCTCGGAGCGGAAATTGAGAAGCATTTTGGGCTACTTTATCCGAACGGCCTGCCTAAATACGACATCAATTTTAGTTAACTGGCTTCCCTACTTTTGATCCTTGTTGTACGTTGCAAATAAGGGCTCTGCTCCCATCCATCTCTAAATGTTTAAATATATGCATGTGTGTGTATGTGTAAGTGTATGTGAGTTTGAATGTGTTAAGGGGAAAATAGGTTGTTATAATGTATTATGATCGAATGCATGGATGTCAATTGAAGATTTTATGATATTGTTAAGAACAAAAAATATGAGTTTGGATAAAATATTCCCATATGGGAAGTGTTGATTTTCATTCCATCCAAAACTTTATAACACGGTGCATATTAAAAGAGGACAAATAAAGAGTGTAACTATATATGCGAATAAATGTGAGAAAACAACCACACACACTCTACATTGAGCGGACATGCTTTGAATGGGATCATGCTTGGTTTGCCCTTGATCGAGTTCTTCATCTCCTACGTCTTATCTTGTAAATGCCATAAACCCATCTCACCAACCATTCAGGCCTTCCATATTGGAAAATCAAATAACCCGTAATACCACCCAATACAAAACCTGATCCATACCCTGAAACAACAGCCTTCCAACAGAATCCATCTGCAAAATACGAATCCTCGTCACCTTCTTGCGGCAGCATGTGAGGAGAAGGCGCTTCACATTTTCGTGTTAATGGAAATCCACATAATCCCGGGTTCCCAACAAATGAAGAGTTTTCAAATGTGGAAAACTGGCTGTTGGATTGAGGTATCTGCCCAGAAAGATTATTCATTGAAAGGTCTAACACAGAAAGGAATGTCAGCTTTGTTAACTGAGATGGAATTTCGCCCCCCAATATGTTTGAAGACAGATCCAACGTTTCAAGGGTATTGATATTTCCGAGGGATGCAGGTATATTTCCTGTGAGGAGATTGTGAGACAAATTCAAGGATATAATGGATTTCAAATTTCCCATAGAATTTGGGATACTCCCTGAAAATCTGTTGGATGACATGTCGATGGTTACAAAGGCTGTCACGGTTATCTTCATTAATCGCTCCATACCTTTCAAAATTACTGACATCTCATAAGATGATGATAAAAAAATATCTTCTTTTGGTGGATTTACGTTTGCATCCATCATCGCTCTGAAATTCATCAAATATCTGGCGGGCAAAGAACCATTGAATGCATTATTGGATATATCAAACACTTTCAATTTGGGATATGGAAGCTGATTCTCCGTGGTGAATAACAGGGTACCCTTAAACATGTTAGCCCTCAAGATGAGGACTTGAAGATCAGAAAGAGTTTCCATCCAAAAGGGAAAGCTGCCTTGTATTCTATTGTTTCCAATGTCTAGAACCCGAAGATTTTTACATTTGGCCACAGACTGAGGTAATGCTCCTTCCAGTTTATTCCTGTTTAGATTGAGGGACACAAGACCTGCTATCTCTCCCAAACATTGTGGAATGGGTCCTTCGAAACTGTTGTTTGATAGATGGAGGATTTCAGTTGATACAATATTGCAGATAGACAAAGGAATCTCACCAGTTAATTGGTTCGAGGATAAGAGTAGATAGCGGATAGACATTAAATTTCCAATATGCGATGGAATTGATCCTTCAAACTTATTAGATGACATGTCTAATAATCCGAGAGCTCTAAGATTTCCAATCTGGGATGGAATTAATCCTTCAAACTTATTTGATGACATGTCTAATAATTGGAGAGCTCTAAGATTTCCAATCTGGGATGGAATTAATCCTTCAAACTTATTGGATGACATGGCTAATAGTCGGAGAGCTCTAAGATTTCCAATCATAGGTGAAAGCTGACCACTTAAATCGTTCGACTGCAACCGTAGATCACGCAAGTGAGTAAGACTCCACAAGCTCGAAGGTACATATCCCTTCAGTTGATTATTTCCAAGATTTATTGCTTGGAGTTGCTTTAACTTTCCGATATTCATTGGAATAAACCCAGTCAATTGATTCTCTTCCATATCTAATACAACCAAACTGCTTAAGTTTACAATGGAAGAGGGGATGTAACCATTTAACTCATTGGAGGACACATCCAAAATCTCAAGATTTTTCAGATTTCCAATCACTTCTGGTAATTCACCTATATATTATATCATGGAGGACAATTTCAAATTTATTAATCTTGATTACATTCTATAACTATTGCAAAATGACCAAAATCAAGAACGATGCAAAGCTTTTAAATGTACCTGTGAATGTGTTCAAAGAAAGATCCAGGGATTTTAGGGAAGTCATGTTTCCAAACTGCTTGGGTACAGGACCTGAATTATATATACAACTCTCATCTTTTTACTAAAAGAATTAATCAATGACTTATTATTCTCCTTACATTGGGGTAAATTTTATAGCACAAACTAGTCCCCATTCAAATTGATTATGGAATATTTTTATATCCTTTCATTAATTTGAGATCTGCTTTGATATGTATATATCAATATATATACGTATATAGGTTATAGACATACCTACGAACCTATTAAGAGCAAGATCTAAGGTTTCTAGCAGAGTCAGGTTCCCAATTTTCTTTGGTATCTGACCTGATCACTGAACATATATATGCTGTGTATTTTTATTTATGAGTTCTCAATAATGGAAATTCTACTGAATTATCAAGAACATGTTAATCATACCTGTTAAGTGGTTGTTAGATAGGAATAGATACTTCAAGGAAGGGAGATGTCCAATTTCTTTTGGTATGCCACCTATATTGGGAAATAATTAACTAAAAAATAAAAATCATTTCATTGAGTGTTGAAAAATAATTTAGATACCCTCAAATTGTGAAATTACTACCTGTGAAAGCTGGGAGACTTCCATTCAGACTGTTCTCGGAGAGGTCCACATACTCCATAGCAGAGATGTTGAAGATGGAAGATGGAATGTTTCCTATAAATAATTTCATTTCCTTCTTTTTTCATTGAAAATCGAATCATATAAATCACTCAATCTTAGATGAGATACACGTCATACCTTCCAGATGGTTCGAAAATACTAGTAGTACCCTAAGCATGGTAAGCTTCCCGATTTCACTTGGTATGTTGCCGCTGAATTGGTTATCGTACAACCTCAGATCCTCCAGCTTCCTGCACTCGTGCAAGCTTGCTAGAATCCGGCCGTAAAGTTGATTTGCAGAGAGATCGATTCTTCGGAGCTCTGGAGTATTACGACACATGCCATTTGGGAGTTCGCCTGATAGATTGTTAAATCTCATATCAATTTCTATCAATGAAGATATGTTGGTGAAGACGCTGCCACCAACACTCGTGAACTCATTGACTTGTACTAATAATGTCTCCATACGTTGCAAACGAGACAGCTGGGAGGGTATGGAGCCCGTGAAATTGTTGTAGCTAATATCCAACAACTCAAGAAACGTTATGTTTCCGAGATGTGGAGCCAGGGTTCCGTGAAGCTCAAGACCGGAGAGATTGAGCGCCGTGACCCGGTTGAGGCTGCACGAGACACCGGTCCAGTAACACATGGGCGTGTGACTGGACCAGTTGCTGCTCAAAACACCATGTGGGTCGGAAGTGATGGCTGCCTTGAAGGCGAGTAGCGCATCATGATCTGTGGTTGAATTGAGAATTGGTGTGGATGAGGTGAGGATGACACTGTTTAGTATCAGAAGCATGAGAGCAAAAGGGAAGACAGAAGACTCCATTAGTTTAATTGGAATGTATGCTTGAATCTCTGAATTTTATTCATATATATATATATATGACATGATCAAGACAATATATAATCACAAGTTAAAATGGTGAGAGAAAAAAGAGAGCAACCCACTTTCCTAAAGCACTTTTGAGAAAGATTAGCTCCACACTACTTTAAGTTATCTTTCTTGAAGTATTTTATTTCTTTGTTGACGATGGAAAAATGGAACACATACTGAATTGTAAAACTTAATTAACATTCATGATATACTGAAAAGTAGATATAATCTATTTTTAAAGTATAATTTAATTCATCTTCGTTAAACACATGTAATATTGATTAAGGATAAAAATTATTTTGACATAAAATATGGAGATATTGCATTGACACATATATATTTATATATGTGTGGGGGGCTGATCTGGTGAGAATAGCCCTTATCATGAGAAATGAGAATAAATCTCGTCCATAGATTTGCCAACATCAACGATCCAGATTACATAAGAGCTTTAACAAAAAACGCGGCATAATATCCTCATTTTACTTCATTTAAGGGCAACATAGTCATTACGAACGTACAGGGCGCAAGAGTTGTGTTTTGTTCATTTTATGTATTATATACTTCATTTTATCTTACTTATACTTCATTTTATCTCAATTGCGAATCATTATAAAATAAATTCGATTCGAATTTTGATGTTACACGTGACATGCATTTTATCTTAGCAGTTCTTCATTATATCTTAGTTATTCTTCATTTTATCTCAATTGTGATTCATTGTAAAATAAATTCGATGTGAATTTTGATGTTATATGTGACATGCATTTTATCTTAGCAGTTCTTCATTATATCTTATTCATTCTTCATTTTATCTCAATTGTTGCTCATTATAAAATAAATTAAATAAAAATAAAATCAAATTTCCTGAAAAAAACGATTTCAATTCTCTTCATTTTATTTCCTATATACATCATTAAATGAAAAAATCAAAATTTTAAAAACAGTTCTCTTCATTTTATCTCCTCTATAAGTCATTAAATGGAAAAAATTAAACTAAATAAAAATAAAATCAATTTTTCGGAAAAAGTATTTCAATTCTCTTTATTTTATCTCCTAAATACATCATTAAAAGAAAAAAAATCAAATTTTTAGAAACATTTCTCTTAATTTTATCTCCTCTATACTTTATTAAATGAGAAAAATTAAATTAAATAAAAATAAATTAATTTTTCAGAAGAATATGTTAAGTTTATTTTATCTATTTAAAATTTCATTAAATTAGAAAATTCAATTAAATAATAATAAAATTTAATTTAATTTTAGAGTATTAGATGACTCAACAAGGCAATCGAAATCTTGTGAAAAATAAAAAAGAAAAGGAATTACAGATCCAAATATGTAATAATGAAGTTCGCGGAGGATGATAGAATTTGTGCCCGAGTTTGCGTTAAACACTGCAATGTTAGACTGAATGTTGATGTTAGAGAAAGACGCAGCGGATAATTTTCTGGGTAATATTGCTATTCCCCAGGGAGCCTTTCGGCCTTAAAATAATTTCACTAAATAAAATGGATTTTTACAAAGTGAAACAAATAACAAATAGTTTGAATTATTCTAGGTTCACTCCCTTGAATAAAATGGAGTTAAGGTAACCTCTTAACTCCTCCACCGTTGGACACTCGCCGGAGATGGATTATGTCGTGAGGACACAGATTGTGAGCGATCAATAAGAATGGGCAAGGCACGATTACAATCTTGAAGATGGAATGCTTTTTGGTGTAATGTAATTGCTCAACCTTTCTTCAAGCATGTCGTGCCCTATTTATTCTTGCTTGGAATGCTCAGCTTCGTACCCACTTCTCCACTCCTTGGACATGCTGCACGAAGCTTTCCCACTTCCCACTTGATCTAGGTAACCGTCGATCAGCCACAACCTCACGTGTTGAGTGGGTTGAAGTAGTGGAGGCATTCCCTATTAATTAGGAACAAAATAAACAAAAATATAAAATAGTATAGGGTTAGTAATAATAATATACACGTTCCCAGATATATTGGAACAGAAAAACCGTGGAAAACTAGGGTTACAAACAATCCCTAAAACTTAGGAGGTTGTTGTAACCGCTTGCACGAAGGGTAAGATAAACATCGTAGTGTCAGAGTACTGTTCAAGTCTAACACAGTGATGTTCAGACATCTCAATGTTGGACTTACAAAAACTTTGACACTCTCAGAGAAGAAAATGAAAATGGAAATGGTTTGAGGGAGATACCATCAGATTAAATGACAATGATACCCTTAAATATGTAATAATGAAGTTCGCGGAGGATAAAATGAAAACGGAAATTATTAAAGCATGACCGCAGATCTTGTGAAATCAAAGGCTGAGATTTATTCTCATTTCTTACATTAACATCTATTCTCATATGATCTAACCTCTATATGTGTGTGTGCGCGCCTTTAAATAAGAACTCATCTCCAAAAAAAATAACTATGAATTTCATTACAATATGTTATGTGATACATCAATGTTGTTGTTCGATATGTTTTAAATTGTTGCTTGAGTTTATTATTGTGGCTCATTACTTTTTAAGTTGTTCATTGATGCATTATTTATTGTTGCTTTATATGTTATAGTTTGTTACTTTATATGTATGTGTGTGCTATTTCATACATTGTTGTTTGCTATGTATTATGTTAATGCTTGATATTTTGTATTTTTTCTTGCTTGTTATATTATAACGTTGTTGCTTGATATGTTTATCTTTTTCAAAAAACATGATAGGATTTTGTTTGAAAGAGAATAAAATTACTTTTAATTTGCTATACGATTCATAAAAAATAATTTAAATTGAAAGAGTTATGATTATTTAATATTTCATAATAATTTTAGTGGAATGGATAATGAAGAGAGATAATAATTAGTTAAAAAAAAAAAGGAAACAGATTCATCAATCAATAACATGCTAAACACAAGCAAAAATGTGTTAAATATCAAGCCATAACGAGTAAAGCATCAAGCAACGACATTCAATCAACAGATAACTATCATTAATAAACTGACTAAAATACTCTTTGCGTTAATTAGGGGATTTTAAAATTCAAATATAACAATTTATCATAACTCTTGATTTTCTTAAATCCAATGGATATGATTTTTCATGGGGGACTTTTTCTCACCAAATTCCTCTTTATATTGGAAGTGGTGAGAAAAATTCTTCATGAGAATTAAGAATAAACAATATTCATTAGATCTAAGAAAATGGGTGGTTAAGATTAATTGCAATATTTGAATTTTAAAATTCCTTAATTAACGGGAAGTGTATTTTCGTGCATTTATTTATAGCATTTGTTTGATGATTGTATGTTGCTGCTTAATGCTTTGATGGTTGCCACTTGATATTTTAGATGTTTAGTACGTTATTGCTTGATGAGTGTGGTACATTTTTTCTATCAAGTATTGTCTTCATTGTCATCCCCTTTAAAATTATTAAGAAATTTTAAATAATCATAGCTCAACCAATTTAAATTATGTTTTCATATATCATATATTAAATTAAAGGTAAATTAATTATTTCAAATTCCTATTACATAAATTTGGAGTGATAGAAACGTATGAAGCAAGAGAAGTGTATGAATATTTGAAATTAGTTTGTGAAAACAAAATCCACCCAACTAACTCGCATAAATAAAACGTATCAAGTCATGACTTTGCATTTGCTCTCAAGTCTTGGTCTTTGTGTATTTTAACGTAACTTTAGTTTATGCAACTTTAAAGAAAAGTGGACAGAAATGCTCCTTACTTTTGTTTTGCTCTCCAAGTCTTTGTCTTTTTGCATTTTAATAATTACTCGGACTCAACAGTGAAAGGCTCTTATGAGTTCAAAACACGTTAAAGAAATACAGTTTGTATAACTTTTAAATTAATATATTATATTAAAAAAAAGAGGACATGATGCACTTTGTGATTAGTGGTGAGGATGAGGGCATCAAATCCTTTGTCCCACGTTCCACTTGGTGTTCCATTATCTCGATTACTAATTTTAATAGTGGAACAGGTAGGGGTGAGAAAAAAACCGAAAAAACCGAAAACCGAACCGAACCGAATAAATTTCGGTTATTTCGGTTTTCGGTTCGGTTTTTTATTTCTCCGAACCGAATTAACCGAAAAACTGAAATTTTAAATATATATATATATATATATATATTAATATTATATATAGATATAAAATATATTAATATATATAATATAATACATATAACTTATTAACTATTAATATGTTTATATTTTATTTTATTCTTATTTTTTATCTCTAAAAAACTAATTCCTAAATCCTAAATTTCTAATTCAAACCCTACAGTCCCCAACTCCCGTCACTTTCTTTCCGCAGCCGCAGCCCGCAGTGCCGCCCCCCTCCCCTCCCACTCTCCAGCAAATTAATATATATCAAATGGATGCGTAATTAGAACTTTGTGTTTAATTTGTTCAATATGTGGGGGTTGGAGGACTTTCACTTCTTATTAATTTTTGGAGCTGTTTGGATATTAAGCACTTAGGACTTAGGAGTTCTTATACCATCAAACACTTCTTGTTGATTTTGGCAAAGCATTCTAACTTGATTTTTTTATTTTTCTTTTATAGGATTGGATGAAGAATGAAGAGTTGTCATTTTGTGTTGGAAGTGTTTGCTGCTCATTGCTGGCGCGGCATATGAGATTGTTGATTTGCTGCTGATATGGGATTGCCATTGAATTAATATTGGACCATTTTATTATTGATTGTTGATTTGCTGCTGCTGGGATTGTTGAGTTGCTGCAACTGCATATTGGAATGTTATTATTTATCTTGTTTTATTAACTACTTTTTGTATGTTGGATCACTTTTATGTCTTTGAATTAATATTGGACTATTTTCATTGTTTTATATGTGCATTTTTTTAATTTTTAATTTTTTGGAGAAAATATTTCGGTAAAAACCGAAATAAAAAACCGAAAACCGAACAGGAATTTCGGTTCGGTTACTTTTCCTGTTCGGTTCTGAAAAAAAAAATTTGGTTTTTCGATTCGGTTTTTTTCAGGCAAAAATCGAACCGAAAAACCGAATGCTCACCCCTAGGAACAGGGAGTGAAACACAAAAAGTGGGACAGAGGATCTCATGCCTGAGGATGAGTGCCATGTGTTGTGAATATTGAATTGTGCTTATTATTAATTTATTTGTGACTGCTTTATTATTTTTTTTTAATAAAATATATGATGATTATTTTGACTACAAAACCCAAGTTGAATATACCGTCTAATTTAGCTTCCCTCGGCATATATCTGGGTATGTAAGTGTAAATAAATGTACATTAATTAAAAAATAAAAACAATATCGCCTAATTTCTTAACATGACTTTTTTTTAAAATATTAATTAATTTATTTGTTATGTATGATTGGGTTAAATTTAGTTTTTTGTGTAACATAAGTGAAGACTAAAGTGCATCAGAAAACTATAAGCGTTTAAAAAAAATGAACAAAAAAAAAAATATATATATATATATATATATAGGTGATTTAGTTAGACAGCCTAGCCCTACCAAAAAGTGAAAGTAAAATAAAGCAAATCTTATCCTCACACAATAACACAATTTTAAATGTGAATGCATAATTGGATGAATTAAGAAGTCTACATTTTGCTTAACAGTAACATAGATGCCCGGTTAAAATTCTACACATATCATAGTCTCGTAATCTTATTTTGTAACACCCACTCACACAGAGTCTGATGTCAGGGCCTGCAGTCCGATGCACCTCAACCACATCTCCAGTTGGCGTCTACCAAACCTGGAAGGTTGTTGACAGGGGGAATCGAACCCACAACCTGCCCTTTAACACCAAACTCTATGGAGTTGGTGTCATCCACTAAGCTAATAACAGTTATCAGGCAACGATCGGAATGGCACCCTATGAAGCTTTATACGGAAGGAAGTGTCGCTCACCATTATATTGGGATGAGGTAGGTGAACGAAAAATTCTTGGACCTGATGCGATTAGAGAAATGATCGAAGTGGTTCGTCAGATAAGAGAAAGGATCAAAGAAGCTCAGAGCCGACAGAAGTCTTACGCTGATACGAGAAGATCCGAGCTACAATTTGAAGTTGGGGACAAAGTATTTCTTAAAGTCTCGCCTTTTACGGGAATCGTAAGATTTGGAGTGAAAGGAAAGCTACGACCGCGCTTCGTAGGACCCTCCGAAATTTTGGAGCGCATAGGTCCAGTGGCCTATCGTTTAGCTTTACCTCCGAACATGGGTAATGTGCACAACGTGTTTCACGTGTCGCAGTTGAGAAAATATGTTTTTGATCCAAAACACGTGATTCACCGGGAGGAGATTGCTTTGAGTCCAGACTTGCATTACGAAGAGAAACTAGAAGCAATTTTGGACCGAAAAACCCAAGAGTTGAGAAATAAGTCGATTTCTCTCGTCAAAGTGTTGTGGAGTCACCATGGACGAGAAGAAGCGACATGGGAGCTAGAAGAGAAAATGAGGATAAATACCCCGAACTTTTTTGAAGAACCTTAGCAAATTTCGGGACGAAATTTTTGTAAGGTGGGGAGGATGTAATATCCCCGAGATTAATTAAGCTAAGTTATTACTTAATTATTGTAATGAAATAAATTTCTTCCCATTTGTGCAATAAATTATCTTTATTGTTAGCAAAATATATCTAAATTGCAATTCGAGTTCGGAAGATCCATTTCCTAAATCGAGCTAGGAAAATGCTCAGAATAAAATATAGATGAGAACGAATTTATCGGGTTAATTTTTGGAGACCCGATGGAAGAGTTATTAATTTTTGAAGATTGAACTTGGATTTTTGGAAATAAAGAAATTATGCAAAATGGAATTAATTGGAAATGGGAGCTATTAGATTTATATTGGAATTAAATTGAAAAAAAATTAGAAATATTGCATGTGAGAGGTGTCACCATGCATGTTAAAATTTGGACACCTCAATATTGAATTTTTGGAATTATTCAAGTGAGGAAATACAAAAAAATTGGAAATGAGAAAAAAATAGAATTTCTCTCTTTCTCCCTCAATCCTATCGACACCCCACCCCAAACCCTCACCCACGCCGCCACCTTCCCGGCCAGATTCCAACCGCTACAGACCGCCGCCGGCCACGCCATTACCATCATTGGAAATCTGGTGCTTCAAGGTTTCTAAGAAGCTATAGTTCACGTCGTGTGATCAAGAATCGAAGGAGATACGGAAGAGAGAAGAGAGCCCGTTGGAAGGGCTAAGGTTTCGATTTCCAGATTTCGTATCTCGTTTATATGCGATTAGTTCGAGCTTTAGCTTATGTATTCGTGTTCCCTACTTCCTAGAGTCATTTTGTTACCCTGGAACGCGAGATTGGACGCCGGAAAACTCAGTCGCCGCCGTGGAGAGAGAGAGTTCCGTTGAGCTTCACCCATCTCGCCACACTTCCTGTCCGCGCGATTTCCGACCAGCAAGAGCCACGGCAGGAGACGAGTCTACAACCAATATCTTCCTTGTTCTTCAGGAATATCCAAGAGCTTAATAAATATATATAGTAAGTTATGTTCTTGTATAATTGAGGGAGCGGATCCAGTGAGAAAACTCTTAACGTGAGAAAGTGAGAAAGATGCTTGATTGCATTAACGGCATTGCTTGATTGTATTCAGGTCGTTGCTTGATTGCAATGTTGCTTGATTGTGCTTTAGTTGTTGCTTGATTATTTTGTTGCTTGATTGCATTTTAATTGTCGCTTGATTAAATATCAAAAATTGATTTTTTTAGATCTGATGGATATGATTCATTCTTTTTTCTCACAGGGGATTTTTTTTTACATGATCCCTCCTCTATATATATATATATATATGTATATATATATATATATATATATATTTGTGTGTTGCGTGTGTATATGTTGTATTTTCTCTCTCATTATACATATTGATGGTTATATATATATATTATATTATTATTATATTACATTATTATTATTATTATTATTTTTATATGATTATTACATTATATTATTATTGTTAGCATAAAAATAAAAAATATATATATATTTATTTATTTAAGTTATTTAATTATTTAGTTGTTGTTAATTGATTTATGAAATCGAATGACGAGAGTTGATTAAATCGATTGAGATAAGATTTGAAGTGTGATTTGGGTGAATTTGGATATGGAAATTAAGGTTGCATTGTATGAGATGACCGTTGGATTTTGTCAAGTTAGATGTTTGTCCTAGTTGTCCATCCTAATTGGTTGTGTACCTGATTATTGAAGGTGGGAAATAAGGAGGGAAGTTCAGTCAACTCAATTAACAAGAAAACATCTAGTGCATTCAAGCTTAACACCAGGTGAGAACTATTTTTCGTATAAAACCAAAATGCATTTTGTTTTCTAAAGCAAGTGTAAAATGTTTTGTTTTAACCGAATGCTATGCATAAAATGTTTTGTGTTGCATATATGTTCCTCTAGTTGATTTCCATCAACAGAGAGATTGATTAAGAGATAAGAACCAAGACCTGATGGGTACTTGAGCTAATCTTAATAATCTATGAAGTGAAAGGTTAGCAAACCTAACATCTAAGGCTAGCAAACCTTATGATGAGATGTATGAAATGAAAGGTTAGCAAACCTAACATCTAGGGTTAGCAATCCTTACGATGAATTATAAACTAAATCGATCGTGTCTCAAAGTTGTGTGATACTGAGACCTTGTGCACAAATTTGGTGACAGTGGGTAGAGTGGTTTGTCCATTCCCAGCTGCTCATCGTAACTTGAAAGTGGGCCAACTTCCAGTTACACAACGTTAAAACAGATATGTTAACATTGTAGTTAGCTCGAGCGAATGAAAATATTTTGGATAACATGGTTACTTTCAATAAAACCCCATGTTTATCTGTGTGTGTTGCATAGCATTCATACTTATAAACCGTATTTTTCGGGCATGTTTCCACGGGGTACGAAAGTACTCAGCCCCTCGTGTTATTTCTAAAACGCGCAGGTTCAAGAGCAGGGATGGAAGGGCAAGGGTGTAAAGATGACGAAGGATAATGTATAGATTTTGAAGGTCCTGTAATGCACATCTTCATATGCGTATTACCATCACGCTTGCACCCACTGCACCGCGCTCTGAAATAATTTCCTTCCCTTGTTAAATCTTTTGAAGAAACAGATGTTTAAAACTCTTTACTTGTGGTTGTTTAAAACATTATGTGTGTTGAATGATGGTTTTAAGTTGGTTTCTTTTAATTATTTTAAAAGTCTTCCGTTGTTTTAAAATTATTAATTGTTTGAAAATATACCACCATGACTGTAACGTGCCTCGAAGTTGGGAAGGCTAAATGGGGACGTTACATATTTGATCATTATTTTCATAACATTAATATTTTAAATTGAGATATTCAAGGTGCACTCCTATCGACGAAAACCAAACTGAAGGATTATAAGAGGTTTTGGTTTGGGTTCGGTTCGGTTCTATTTGAAAACCTTGAAACCAAACCTAAATTGGGTTGAGTTCAGTTCAATTTATGATGTTTTGGGTTCAGTTCCGAATCGAATAAATATTTATTTTTTAAAATAACTTTGAATTTATTATTATTTTTAAATTTATATTTCCTAATTCTTATTCATAAATTTTAAATTATGAATATAAATTTATGGTTTTTTTAATTAAGAATTAAATTTATTATATTGTAAAATATCAAAAATATTATTTTAAATTAAAAGATCTATATAAAAATAATAATGAGGAAATAATTTTAACTAGCCAAATTTTATAACTACATGCACAAAATAGCCACCCTTATGAAAAACTACACAAAATAGCCAAATTGTACTTTGTCTGTCATATATGTCTTAGTCCACCAATCAATTTTTTTGGTTTATGTGCAAACCCTAACAGAATTATTTTTTTATTATTAAAAATTTATGGTTTCATTTAAAAATTAATAATAAACCAATAAAATATTAGGGAATATATCCTCAGCTTGATTTCGGCATTTTCCAGCTTGAGTTCGGCATTTTCAGCTTGATTTCGTCTTTTTCAGCTTGATTTCGGAATTGACTATATTATTTTTTAAACTTATCTTGATTACGTCATATTCAATATATTGAGCTTGAGTTCGATAATTTACAGCTGAATTCACCATTTTTATTTTAAAAATTATGCATGCTTATTTTATAAATATTCATTAATAATTCACCATGTAATTATTTTACTAACGAAATTATATTTTGAACTAAAGAAATAATCATAATTTAATACATAATAGGGTTTACAAATGGAAGTTGTTATAATTTTGGCTGGAGTTTGAACCTGTTTTTAGATTTTAAATTACATTACATGTATTGAATACAAATTCCTCATTTGCTAAACACGGGTATTTTGAATTGAAATCATGCAAATCACAAGTATTTGGAATTGAGATGTGAGATATAAATAAACATTCAAATATGAGATTTGTTGTTCACACATATTGCAATACGTACAATAAAATTTGTAAAAATGTAACAAATTAATTAGGCGGAATTCTTTCCGGACAAGCACATTTTGTGTGACTCGATGATCCACAAATACTACATTTTTTTGGTGCTCGTCGTCTACTAGTCGATGTTTGTCCCGCCTGTGCTCCCGAAGGACGACGACTATTTCTTGGTCGACCGGCTTGGCGACTGACGATGGGTGGCAAAACAACACATGCTTGTGCCTCCGGTGATACAATCCACTCATCTCTTGGAGGAAGAGGGTGTACAATTCCTCCATAAGTTTCTCGCCAGTTTGATGTCTTGTAGTACTCCGAAACATAGTCGTACGCACCTAAACCCTTGAAGCTGCAACAATAATAATTAAAAACTTGATCGTTATGAAAGAAAGTTTAATTCTATCGATATATTTTACTAACCGAATTGCACCAATAGCATGTGAACATGGAATCAGATCCATCTGAAACTCCCGGCAATCGCATAAGCTGTCTTCAAGATCCACCTTCCAAGTTCTATCCTTGTCTTTGACTTTGAAATGATATTCAGAAACAGGCGAAACCGTGTACTTGTGTGAAATATCCGACAATGGACTCATTTTGGCCACGACTTCCTCAGTCAAGTCATCGTATCTTGCAAACGCCTTAGCTCGCCGTTCATCGAACCATTTTTCGACAATGTGTCTATATAGCTCAATAATGGAACAGATGGGTAGACGTCTAGCATCTAATAACCTGGAGTTGAACACTTCTGCTGCATTCGATGTCATGAAGCTATAACGGCGAACCAGACATTTAGACCTAGCCCACTTTTCAGGCCCCACTGTCATGAGTTTGTTGTATGCAGTGGGGCAATGCTGTTGAATCTGGTCCATTGCCTTCTGATAGACGATAGAACGGTATGCATAGATCCTTGTATACGCATCCTCCGAGCAAAGTAAGCTGAGATTGCCTTTGATCGTATAGTTCTACTGCGGATGTTGTTTAGACTCAAAGTACAACTATGAGTTGGGATGAATTCGCGGACTACCCAACATCCCGCTGAATTCGAGGCACGTAGGATGAATGTACAATTAGGATTGCGGCTGCAATTGTACACCACCCGAGTTGTAGAAGAACGCGTCACTTTGAATTCAACGTGATGCTCCATGTGCCAAAGTCCGACAGCCACGTACAAGTCCTCTTTTCTCCAAAACATTTTGCCCTTTTCCAGTTCCCCTTCCAATACTTCTTGTACATCTGGCAATACAGGTGAGTCGGATGTATCTATCGGAATAATTGGAAGTAACCAATTATTCATTTGACTGCTTAGACCTTCAATTGTTTCTGCCGGTAATGGGTTAGCCGGAAGTAGACTTGATACAATGGCACCCATCCCACCTTGTTCTCTCACCCAAGAGGTGAAATCTTCAATTGTACAATTGAACAATGAAGCATTGTAATTTTGGCGTTCATCACCATCTGATGAGTCTGTATCGAATTCAGCTTCTTCATCATCGGAATGGACAACTATATTCTGATTTTGTTGGTGCGCACCGAAATCAGCATCATCGTCACTGTCATCATCTGGAGCATTTTTATTTGAATCTGGGACTGGAGAACTTCGACTTTCACTGCTTCCCTCTCCAAATCTCACTGATGATGAAAAATGATGTAGTTCTTCTGGTGTTGGACTATAAGGGTTGTGTGGTTGTGGGCTCAATGAAGCCATGTGTGGCCTGTACGGGGATGGTTGTCGACAAGATCCTCCAGCACCCCCATCGGATTGCAAGTTCATCACTAAATAAACATTCGGCTCCCAATACATGTTACAAAGCCGTTGAAGGAGCGTGTTTGTTGCGAGCACCGAAGGAACCGTCCTCCCACTTCTTGTTTCAGCAAGATAATAAAGGGTGTAAGAACCCACCATGGCATGAGAATGGAGGATGTATTAAACATTCCTCTGCAATTCTTCTAGTGTGATATCATGAGAGGGTATCATGACAACTCTTTCATCTCCACCGATGTAGTTGTATAGATTGTCTCATTGACCATTGTAATGCAAAATGATAGAACGGTAATCCATTTTTTTAATTTAGAGAGAATTTTTGGAGAATGAGTGTTTGAGAGGGTTTAGAGATAGTTTTCAGAGTATGGGATTGTTTTGAGGATGAAACAAATTACAATTCAATTTTCTGAGAAAAATTGAATTGTAATTCAGTCCCCGAATGGTCCAAAATTATTTCTGTATTGTATAGTACATATTCAATAATCATACTACAATTATTTGAGCAACTTTCCAGTAAAAAATTGACCATATTAATTATCAGTTTGAATTCAATGTATTGGCATGCATGTGTTTTGTACGATGCATGCAAAAGTGACATTCATTCACATGAAAAAAAACTTGATTTATAGATTATTTTTTAAAAAATCCAAAATAAATAACAAAATGCCGAAATCCATCTCAAATTGCCGAAATCAATCTCAATTTGGCGAAATCCATCTCAATTTGGTGAAATATATCCCTTTAAATCCTGCCTAATTTTTATCAATTTCTCATCCGTTTTTTTAATTTTTTTTTAACTAAAAACCGAAATCAATCTCAATTTGCCGAAATCCA
>JAPKLW010003759.1:25795-36187 GCA_026898455.1 Plectranthus barbatus
ATTTTGAATCATTTTATAATCGAAATCAATCTCAATTTGGCGAAATCTATCTCAATTTGGCGAAATATATCCCGTTAAATCCTGCCCAATTTTTATCAATTTCTCATCCATTTTTTTAATTTTTTTTAACTAAAAACCGAAATATATCTCAAATTGCCGAAATCCATCTCAATTTGGCGAATTGTTACAATATTCGAAGAAATAAATTACAAGCACATGAAAAATTGTATTAATTTGATTGCAAATACTATTCGACAATATGTCTAAAATATAACACATTTTGATACACATTTTGATACACGTTTTGTTACACATTTTGATAGTACGGACGAGCTAGTGAAGGAAATGTTATTTTTGATCCGTCTCATCCATCTCTTTCCCCACTTAATTATAGCGTTTCGTCTATTTTCCCATTTCTACAAACGAAGAAGCTAATTTCTTGCCCCGTTCGTAGTTTTGGGAAAACAAGAAACGTGGGGAGGAATCCGGACCAAGGACACCTACTTCATGTGACGTAGGAAAAATCCTCTTCCGGACTGTTTGACGCAGAAAAATTCCTCTTCCATTTCAGCAAGTGCTTTGTTTCAAATTGTAAAATAAGAATAAAATAAAGGATGATGGAATAAATAGAAAAAGAAAGAGAAAAGCCATTGCTTGTTGGAATATTGTATGAATGAAGAAGGAGTGAATTTGAACTATACAAATTCACCCTTAAATAGAAGGGACTATAAATAAAAAAAAAATATATTAATGGCTTTAAAACTGAATTCACTTTCTCTTTCACGTGAAACTGAATTCTTTGAGAATCTTTGCAGGCATAATTGAGTCAAAAGTGAAATCGAAATATATCCCACTTTAAAACCGAAATATATCTACCAATTTAAAACCGAATTAAATCCTACTTTAAATTTCAACCATTAAAATTCAAGCACACTCAAAATTAAATAATGGAGTTTGTAATGTTAAATTATAGAGCAAGAATTATTGTGCAAGTAGTTCACGTGAAAGTGAAAGTGGTTCAATAATGTAGTAAAAAAGTGGTTCAACAAAGAAGACCGAAATCCATCTCAATTTGCTCAATTCTAGGCGAATTTTCTATTTTTTTAAAAAATAAAAACCGAAATATATCTCATTTTGCCGAAATATTATTAATTTATAATCGATATTTATCCTTATTTATAACTTGAATTCAAATTCAACATATTTGAATTTAGACAATATCCAAAATATGCAAACTGAAATCAAATTAAATATATAGACCATTAAATGATCAACATGTTAAAAATTCGAATCAATAAATTACAAGCACACTCACAATTGTATTAATTTGAAATCATATATTATTCAAAAATATTACACATAATATTGATACACATTTTGATAGCAGTCGGCGAGCTAGTGAAGGAGACGTGGAGATAGCAGTGCCACTGGGTTTCCTTCAGCTCTTTAACTGCTTAAATATATTAATTAGTGAGCCATCAGAACTAGCAACATCGTTGATGCTCACTAAACGTAACCTTTCATCACTTTTCCCGTAAGCCTCTTTTGGTTGTTTTCCTTGCTTCTGGTAACGGGAAAAGGAGAAAGATGTTGAGGAATCCGGATAAAGGACTTTAACTACATGTGACGTAAGAAAAAACCTCTTCCGGACTGTTTGACGTAAGGAAAATCCTCTTCTATTAGAACAATTGCACGATGTCTTTGCTCTTTTTTTATTACTTGGTATGAGGGCAATAAAGACGACTAACATATTTATGCATTTTGAGTGGAATAAAGAAAAAGGATATATGTATGCATTGAGAGAATTGGAGATAAAGGTCATTTGTAGTGAGATGAGAATTTGAAGTAATATCGTCCTCCCTTAAATAGAAGTGAAATTTGGAAAGAAATAATTGTTAAAAAGTTATTCAGGATGTATGTCCAATTTAGTGGTGCATGAATTATTGAGAATAGGAGTTCACGTGAAAGTAGTCAAATAATGTAGTCCACTTGAGAATCTTTGCAGGCATTTATTGAGTAAAAAGTAGAATTGACACAGAATTTCATGTACAAAAAGTAATAGTGATGTGATATGTCAAAAAATTTTGAGGCAACGATAAAAAATCCGAAATCAATACCATAGAAGACCGAAATCAAGTTCACTTTGCTCAACTCTAGGCGAATTAGATGAAATATATCCCGTAATCTAGACCAATTTGCCGAAATCTAGACCAATTTGCCGAAATCAATCTCAATTTACCGAAATCTAGACCAATTTGCCGAAATCAATCTCAATTTGCCAAAATAAAGCCCAATTTGGATGAGTAGTATCCCAAATTGAACTATATTTCCACTAATCCCATTTAATTTGGGTGAAATCTAAGTCAACTACATGAAATATATCCCAAATTGTTGTGTAATTACATAAAAAAGTAGTTCTAATCGAACTATAATGTAGTGTTGGACTACATTGTTGAAATTATTACATAAACAGTAGTTCTAATCGAACTACAATGTAGAATTGGACTACATTGTTGGCTAATTACATAAACAGTAGTTCTAATCGAACTACTGTTTATGTAGTACTGGACTACATTGTTGTGTAATTACATAAAAAGTAGTTCTAATCGAACTATAATGTAGTGTTGGACTACATTGTTGTCTAATTACATAAACAGTAGTTCTAATCGAAATTCAACTACAATGTAGTATTGGACTACATTGTTGTGTAATTACATTAAAAATAGTTCTAATCGAACTATAATGTACTGTTGGACTACATTGTTGTATAATTTTATCAAAAATTGGTGTAAATAAAGTATAATGTAGAATGAAATAAAAATTTGAAATAAAGCTCAATTCAAAGAGATCCATCTCAATTTTGCCGAAATATATCCCAATTTGCCGAAATATATCCCATTTTGCCGAAATATATCCCGATTGACCGAATTCAATCTCAATATAGCGAAATATATCCCGTCAAATATATCCCAATTTTGAAGCATTTTATCATCCAATTTTATTTATTTTTTTAAATAAAAAATCGAAATATATCCAGATTGACCGAATTCAATCTCAATATAGCGAAATATATCCCAATTTTGAAGCATTTTATCATCCAATGACCTCCAACGTCATATGGCATGAGTAACTTTAAAAAAATTAAAGATTAATTAAATTATTTCAATGTATTAAAGTTTTCTAAAATAGAAATTGAAAAAATTATAACACTTACCACTGAAGCAGTGTACCAAGGTCGAGAACTTGGACTATCTTCTCCTTTAATGAAATCCAGTAATTCTTTGGAAACAGAAGTGGCTTTACTTCGAGGAGCCAGATTTGTAGGATACGACTTCAAGAACAAAGACTGTAAAAAAACATAACCAAAAAAAAAATTAAAATCGAAACAATTAAACTAAAAAATAAAAATCTTAAGTTAAATAAATTATATCGAACCTTGAATCTCGGGCTTATAATACGAACCCATTCTGGATTACAAGTACGTGTAACGTACTTGCTCTTCGATATCAACTTCATGTTGAGGGCCTCAACATAAAGCTCCACATGGGCTTCAGAGAGTTTTCTGTTGATGTCTTCAAGATGTTCAAAGAATGATTGACTCAACTTAGCTCCATTTGTCTGTGAAACTCGGAGTTGATTATCGCCAGACTCTCTATATTGACGATAATTTTGCACGACTTCTTTTTTCACGCCAAACGGTGCAGATTTTTTGGACTTTCGCTCAATGTCGTCATCAATACCAGAAGACTGCAATTTTATAAAAAAAAAAATCAACATAAACATAGAATCAAATAATACAAAAAATTATTTTAAATTATACCTCTTCACTTCGAGTTTGAGGTTGAGGTTGAGGTTGAGGCTGAGAACTAGAAGCATCGGATTGCCGGCATGCATGAATAGCTTCATAAACAAACTCCTTCAAGCCAGGTACCACCTCATCAACAATGAATTGCTTCACGGCTGCAAAAAACTTAGCATCTCTCTCTTGCCTCCGAGCTTCCCCTCCAGAAGATGAATCCGATGATTGCCTACTACTCCTCCTCCTCCTACTCCTCGTTACTTGTGTCTGTGGCTCGAACTCAGGGTGATCAGTCTCAACGTCAGGCTGCTCGCTCTCAAACTGAGGCTGCTCTTCCTCGTTCACCTCCACATTTACCAAATAACCACCTCCATGCCATGCCTCGTCGTGGATGACATTCTCAATGTCATGCCCATCGTGGGCTTCATCATCCGCCTCAACTAATATCTCTACCCTCTCAGTGTGTGTAGATGTTTCATGTGCTTCATCGAGCACATCATGCACATCATGCTCTATGCCGAGGCCTTGCTTGTGTAATATGCGCTGTGTCGATATTGGGGCCACATATTGAACACCCAATGTACCCGATCCTTGTGATGATCGCCAGTACAGTGTTCTCATTTCTGATGGCGAAGGAGGTAGGGCAGTTAAAACAATTAGCTGCAAAATTTAATTTAAGAGTTAAATAAGATAAGATAAGATAAAATAATATTATGATTTTAAAACAAAAATACACACTCACAAAATAAATAGATTACCTGTTGAGAAAAGAAAGCTACCCAATCTTTGATACTAGCGCGTTTAAAACGCCACTTCAACATCCGTGGCTCGGCATTACGGTTTACTATCTTTCCACACGCCTGCCCCAATTGAGGAATAACCTCATATGCCCAAACCTAACAAAAAAATTAACAAAAAAATTAAAGATTAACAAAATAATTTAGTAATATATGAAATGGTGAAGAGTTGTATTTTTATACCTGTAGTACCCAAAACGGTCCAGGAAGATGATAGCCTTTCTCAGCACTACTCCTATTAGTAGGTACGTGCTTACTATAATACAAAAGTGCTTTGTATGCGTATGCACCCCATGGAAATTCGTTCCATGCATCCAAATCTTCACTAAGAACATACATCCAATTTTCTATTTTTCTCTTATTCGTGTATCCCAACCCGACAAACCAAAATGCTAAAATGTTAGCTACCCTAAGGTACAAATGCCTATGTGTAATATCAACTTTTTTGAATTCAAATCGCTTCAAGAGTTCTTTAGCACTAAGTTGTTCTCCCCCACAAAATACTCGAAAAACAGTACTAACATCTAAAGCATGTTTAGCAGTAGGATTAAAACGAGAAGTACCAAATCGTAAACCACTAATAATGGAAAATTCACTAGGTGGAAATATGAGATCCCGTCCACCCACTCGGAACCTTAACACTTCATCATTAGTTGAATCAATTTGATGAGTAAAAAGTTCAAATAAAGACTGCGAAGAACTAAGACCATTATCAGCCCAACCCAAAAAATGACCGAAAACCCCGTTTGTAAACTCATCAACTAACCCTTGTTCTCCAACAGATAACAATGTCTTGTTAATTGTATCGAGAACTTTACATTTATAGAATAAATTGGTCTTAGCCGTGCATCCATGAAGCCCGTATCTTATCCACTGAGGCTGCACATTATATGATTTTTTTGTTATTAAATGTGACAAAATTCATGAACATGCATACACGAACATGTGCATTACAAAAAAAAAAAAATTAACAAAACTAACTCATACTCATTCGGCTGGATTGCAAACAATACAAGATACAAACAAAAAAAAACTCAATCATTCTCATTATCAAATTAATAATTCAACAACCAAGAATAACAAACGATACATATATACAGCCGAACTCAAAAAAATTTTCACTTCAACTGATTTAAAATAAATTCCCAAAAGAATAAAATTGCACAAAATAAAATGAGAAAAAGCCAAAAAAACTTACCTGCACCGTCGACATCGTTCGCCGGAAATTTTTGTCAGTTCAGGGGTGGGTTTTTTTGGTTCGAACGTGTGTCTCCAACTCCAGCCGAATGTCCCTTTGTTTTCACGCCCAATTTCGTTTTTTTAGGTTTGTGAATGAATAAATTACAGTGGGGTAGTTGTACGAAATCCATCTGGATTTAATGTTGAATTCCAGATGAATTTAAAAAAAGACCGAACTCCAGCTCAATTTGGTTGGAATTCAAGCCGATTACAAGACCGAAATAAAGCTGGATTTATTCCTGCCCATTTTTAAATAAAAAATTGATTTTTTTTAAAAAAATTCCAAATATATCTCAATTTAATAAAAACACCGAATTCAAGCTCAATTCGCTCGGAAATAAAGCCCATAAGCGGACCAAAATATAGCTCGCTTATTCCAGCCCATATTTAAATATTTATTTGAGGAAAATCCAAATAGATCTCATTTGGCACAAATCTTGCCCAATTGAGACATATTTATCATTTATTCTATTTTTTAAAATTCAAAAACACGATTGAATTTTTTTTTAAAATATAGAAAATTCGAAATATATATCACTTGAGAAAGATATATCTCAATTGACCGAAAACTTGCCAAATAGGGACTCATCTAACATTTATTTAATTTAATTTAATTTTTTAAAATTATAAGAATGAAATTATATTTTTTAAAAAATAAAAAATTCGAAATAACTCGCACTAGGCCAAGATATATCTCAATTGGCCGAAATTGCCCAATTGGATCTTAATTATTGTTTATTTTATTTATTTAAAATTAAATAACTAGAATTATAGTTTTTTTACAAATAATTTTTTTTTAGAATATATCTCACTTGGTGAAGATATATATCATTTGATCAAATCTTGGCAAATTGAGACTTTTTATCATTTATTTTACTTTAATTTCAATGTTTTAGAATTTAAATAAATGAATTATATTTTTAAAAATAAATCCTTCCAAATATATCTTCCTTGGGCGAGATATATCTGAAATTCCCGAAAGCAAGCCGAATTTTTTTCAACTAAAACATCAATATATTATATTTTATTTCATCACACTCTAAAAATTAATAAAAAATAGACCTCCGAAATATATTTGTCTGGCCGAGATATATTTCAAAAGGCCGAATGCAAGCTGGAAGGATTTCGTGTATATTTTATGCCATTGCGAATTTAAAAAACAATAAATATAAAGTTGTGTTATACAATATTAGTAAAAATTTCGACCGTTAAACATTTCACACATTTCAAAAGATTTGATTGCCTGATTTAGACATTTTAACCTAAAAACATGTACTTTGGCTATTTTTTTTGAAGTTTTTCATAAGGGTGGCTATTTTGTGAATGTAATATTAGGAAATGGCTATTTCAGATTTTCCCTCAATAATAATAATAATAATAATGATTATTGACGGTTTAAACGATTTGGTTCAGTTTTTAACTAACTGAGTTGAGCAGTTTCTGTAAGCACAAAAAAGTTATTGGGCTGATTGGGTTTTAATGAAATATAATTTATATGTGAGTTGTATTTCAACGGGCTGCTATGTAAAATTCGACTCTATTAAATTGTGGTGTTAATTTTTGGTTTTTAAATTGTGTAAATATATGAAAATAGCCACTTTTCTTATCCTAAAACTTTAAATAGCCACTTTTATTTACATATGCAATAAATGTCCAAATTCATGTAAATTTTCACAAATGCCCTTACTATTAACCTATTTTTGCAGCTTTTTTTAATTTGACAATTATTATTGTAATTATTAATTGTTATTACTCAAATTAGTACTAAAAAATATGTTTATCTAATTTGATTTTGATATTAAGTCCAATTTTAATTATATATTTTTAAATAGATTAAAAATTTAAAGAATGGTGTTTGCAATTTAAATGGAGAAGCTAAATATTTTTTTTTAAAAATTTTTTAGACTGTTTTTAGGACTTCATTTAAAGGAAATTAATAAATTTATTTGAGAAAAACTCTAATGAAATCAACAAAATAAAAGAATGAAAAAAATAACTATTGAATCTGTTTGCAATGACACTCGTGTTTTGTTTTTGTAAAAAAAAAATTCATTTGCAACTTAAATAAAATAAAATTAATAAAAAAAAAGTTGGTAAAATGATTTACGACTAAATCTTCATTAATAAGATTAATAAATATTAAACTAAGAATTTTTTTTTCAATATGTTTGTGCTTTTAATTACTTAGTGGAATAAAAATTTGAAAAGTAAGGGTAATTTAGCAAAAATGGTTATTTCTTGAATGATTATATAATAGTGGTTATTTAAAGTTTTTAAATAATGAGACTGGCTATTTAAGGTTTTCACTCTTTTAAATTTGCTCTTAAATAACTTCAGTGATGTAGTGCTATATTTTCATTTAAAACTTTAAAAAATTATCTTTTTGACCATATATGTATGAGACTGGATTAAAAATTAGAATTATACATATGTCTTACACGGACATATTTTTTATATTTATATTTATATTTTAATATAAGAGAATTTAAAATTTATAAAGATAAACTTAGCATTATATCTATTTTACATATATTAAGAAAAGTATTTCAATATTTTTAAGAATTTGTATAAATTACTATTTAAGGATATACAGATTGCATTCATCTAATTAATGAATAAACTAAAAAACTCAATTATAATATATTCTATGCGTACATATTAAATTTATTATATGATAGTTGCATGAGTTTGACATATTAATTAATAAAAAGTTACAATATTTTAGCATATCTATATTTAATTGGTCTATGTTATCTCCTATATAGAGGATCATCAAATTTCCATATTGTCTAAAATACACAATATTAATGGAAGTGTATAAAGTGTAAACTTTATAATATTCTCTCAACAAATAAATTACATGTAAAATAATAATGAATTTATATAATATTTTTTATTTAGTATGACACCTTTTTCAATAATTTCGGAGGACGTATATTATATAGATGGGTATAATAAATTTATCGCCTGCTAGGCATGTTGACCCCTTCTGCTGCAGCTTTGGACTTGATCTTCTTTAGAGCAGCCACCACTTCAATCATGTTGGTTCTTTCCTCAGGCGAAAAGGCTACGCATTTCATAGCTAAGTTGAAAACAGAGGCCACACATTCCTCCTTTGAATCCAAATCTTGATCCTCTCTTGATAGCAAACCAGGAGCTACAACTTCATCTATTGCATTTTCTTGTAATGCTCCACTCACCCACACCTTCATGCTCATTTCTCTGCTGAACATTTCATCCGTCGGCTTCTTTCTCGTAAACATCTCCAACAGCAGTATTCCGTAGCTGTATACATCTCCATTTGTCGATACTTTCCCTTCCGATCCATACTCTGATCACACAGTCAATCATCAGATAAAGATCAGATTAAGTATAATATATGCATGCATTTATATTTGTTACCTGGTGCTGCATAACCGATAGTGGCCAGGGTTTTAGTGAGAACCATGTTCTCCTCTTCATCAAAGAGCTTGGAAATACCGAAATCGCCAACATGAGCAATCATGTCTTCATCGAGCAAGACATTGCTCGGCTTGATATCACAATGGACAACAGTGGATGTGTGGCCGTGATGGAGATATTCCAAGGCTAATGCAACATCTATTGCTATATGCAAGCTTTGCAGCAGATCCAAGCAGTAGCCGTCGGAATGCAGCTATTTCTCCAGACTCCCATTTGGCATGTAGGCAAGAAGAATCAAAGCTTTGATTTCTGTGTTTACACAACAACCAATTATTCTTACCAAATTCCTATGCCGAAGGCCGCTCAATATCTCACTCTCAGTGTCAAAGCTCTTGGTGGCTCTCTCCAAGTCCAGGCTGAAGACTTTGACAGCAACACTTAGGCCATCAGAGAGAGTTCCTTTAAATACTGAACCAAAACTTCCTCTTCCGAGTAGGTTTGATTCACTGAAAGAGCTTGTTCCTCGCTCGAGTTCTACCTGTGAAATTCTCCTCCAATCAACCTTCAAACCAATGGTCAAGAAATCATCTGGGAGTGACACTTTCTTCTGACTCCGTTTCCTTATGAAGATAACGATGAGAACCACCAAAATGATGAGTGAAGCAAGAGGGGGGACTAGATATTTCACTATCCAATCATTCCTCCTCGATCTAGTTGGGCAAGGCGGGACTTGAAACCTTGCTTCACCACAAAGAGCCGAGTTGTTTGTGAAAGAATCAGCAGTGAAGTTAACGAATGGACCTCCATTTGGAATCTCTCCTTCCAATCTGTTGAAAGAGACATTCAAGACAATCAGTTGGGTATGGATCCAGAAAGACTGTTGTTAGACAAAAAGAGGAGAATCAACCCAGGGATATCTCCCAATGATTCAGGAATTGATCCTTCAAACTTGTTATCTTGCAAGTAAAGACCGGTTAGAGCTTCACAATCACCAATGGAGGTCGGGATATTACCGGAAAACTGATTAGATGACATGTCTAAGATGTCAAGAGATTTAAAATTTCCAATCAGGGGTGAAAGCTGACCACTCAAATAGTTGGACTGCAGCTCTAGATAAACCAAGTCAGTAAGACTCCACAAACTCGAAGGTATGGT
>JAPKLW010003760.1:152-15453 GCA_026898455.1 Plectranthus barbatus
TTGTGGAATTTGAATTCTAAAATACTACATTTCAAAATTAAATTATATTTGTTTCCTAATTTAATGGGATTGGTTCTCTGAATTATGAATTATAGTATTTCAAAATTAAAATCTGCAATAATTCAAAATAGAGAAAGTTTTGTAAATAATTAATATTAAAAAACTCTTTATGTGAATTGGAATTAGTAGAGTGCTGCAACTATTATATTGTTATACTGCACATTTACAGGCATAAAATCTGCAATAATTCGAAATAGAAAAAATTTGAAAAAATAATTAATAGTAACAAAACTCTTTATGTGAATTCAAATTATCAGAAATACTGCAACTATTATATCTTTATTCTGCACATTCACAGGCGTAAAATCTGCAATAATTCAACATAGAATTTTTTTTGAAAAATAACTAATCTTAACAAAACTCTTTATGTGAATTCAAATTATCAGAGTACTGCAACTATTATATCGTTATACTGCACATTTACAGGCGTAAAATCTGCAATAATTCAAAATATCTTCAATTTGATCCATTTTACATGAATTAATAAATGTTTAAAATAATTTGGACTTCTCCATCTTGGTCGAAGAGTAAACCATCAAACCTAAAACCAATATTTAAAAAATTATATAATTGCTAAAAATGCAAAAGGGGAAATCACGAAACCATTAATTACAAGATTGCGAATGAATCATGAAGGCACCACCGAAGAAGATGGTGGCAAGCAGCAAGATAGGGCTGGAAAATCACTGTAGACATTAGGAAAGATACGACGCCGCCAACGATGAGGATGTGCTTGAACGTTCAGGATGCCTTGAAAGTCGTGACGCCACCACCGATGAGGATGATTGTTGGCACCGAGATGTGGCAGAATATCAAAGAATATGGTGCAAATGAAAATGAAAATTAAATCCCATCTTAATTCACGTATGTAATTTTGATTGCAAATCTTGGATGAGAAATTTTAGGATTTAGTTATGGAAATAATATAATTTGAATATGTTAATTACCATTAACTCCTTTGTGTAATTAAAAAATAATTTTATTAATTAATTAAATAAAGTCAAACATTAAATTTGGACCATTCAAAATTTAAAATTAAAGGTTTAGATTAGTTCTTATTTCTAATTACATAAATTATATTTAAACGAGAGTACTAAGTTATCTGAAATTTATAGTAAATTTAATGACATACCTGATGGTACTCGAACAAAATAATATGTCATGTAAATTAATTTGCTGCACGGGTGGTAGACAGATCTACAATATGACTCGAGTTCAAAATAATGAAATATCTTCATCATTTAATTCCGTCATTTGCAATGTAATTTTTTTTTAAAAAAAAAATTGGATACAAAATTTAAATTGGAGGAATGTCACTCTTGATCCTCAAACTTATGATTAATTGATCATATATAAAATGTTTTAACTACTCTACCATTTATACTAACATGCACTTCATAAATTCTTCAAAAACTTATTTTATTAGGTGATTTTTCGTAACAAAAGAATTAACATTTGAGTAAAAAATCAGTTCATAACAATGAGAAAAAAAAATATATATATATATACACTAAACTTAATCTCATCACTATAAATAAATTTACAATTAAAGAGTAAAAAACTTGTCCTATCTTCATCCTTAGAGTACTAAAGCAAAAAATATTATTGAAGTAGGGGATTCTGAAGCCTATTCTAAGCTATATAGATCATGTAACAAAAAGCAAGAACCCATTTTTCTACTCGTAAGGCAGCTTGGTGCCTAAGCTGGTGAGACAAACAACAAAATCTTGTTCCCATCTCGACACGTTGTAATTAAATGCTTCATTAATGATCAATAAACTATGAGTTATATATTTTCTCAGTTGAATCGAACTCTCTTCAATCGAACTGCTAGCTGTCGGGCTACTTTATTCGGACTTACTTGGTCGAACCGCCTTTCTTTTCGAACTACTTTTTATGGATCGATCCACTCATTTCTCCTGCACAATGATGTGATCCGTATATTTGAACCTTTAATTGAGCCATTTCTTACTGCCATTAACATAAATGAATTCGAACATATTTTATCGAATCAAAATCTAAATAGTTTACGAACAATTTAATTCTTCTACAGCCTTATAAAAATCCCAACGAACTTAAGAAATATGAAGAAGGATGGTTTTTCAAGTAACGATATATTTATTAAAGCTTCGCATGCCATAAGAATTAGAATTTGGGCAATTTCAGTTTGATCAAAATTTTCGAATCCAAATAGTTTGTTTTGGTTGGGTATGGTTTTGGTGGTCTCGTTTAGAATTTTCACCAAAATAGAATAGAGAAAAAAATAAGGTTGACACTGGCGCTGCAATTAAAAAAACATTTTAATTATAAAAGTATAATTTAAAAAATATAAACCTTACAAATATATATAATATACTTATTATTTTAATTTTTTTCATGATGTATCATTTAATATTCATGCAAGTATAATAAATCATAATATCTAGTATCATTTATTTATTTTCTATTATAATAAATCTAAACTATTATATTCGAAAGAGTAACACGCGTCGACATGCATGCAATTGTACACTCATTCATGGAAAAGTGTCACCACAATGGCCGTTGCCACAAAATAGCATTAATTTCGTCACTATCTCTACAATTTATATTTTCATAACTCATTATTTTAACATAAATCATCAACCAATCGGAATCCAATCATTAAACTTTTGAATATAGTAAAATATTATATTTATTGAAATTACACTGAGCTTACGTAAACTTTGATGGGTTTTATATATTAAAAAATTATAAGTAAAACAGCAATCATAATTTTTGTCGGCATATAAAACCGCAAGCAAATGACGCCCTCGGTCAATATTTTTAAAACAAATCTATAACCACCAACTATTACATATTACTTCCGTCCCTTGGCATTAATCATATTTTTCATTTTTTTATGTCCCGTGAAATTAGTCTTATTTCTTAAAATGAAAAAAAAATCTTCTTACACTAATAAAATATTAATTTCATTACACTCACAAATATTAGTAGTTATACCAAAAGCAAATGGGATTAATGCCAAGAGACGGAGAGAGTATTACACTTTAACATTTTCTTTAAATTTTGAAATTTATATTTTAATTAATTTTAATAAATTAAACTTATTATATGAAACTGAAATAAATGATTATTATTTAAATATAACGATAAAATAAATAATCAATGACTAATCAAATTGAAAATACTGTTAGATACTTTAATTGGTTTATAATAAATTCACTAGATGTCTTCAATAACTATACTACATCTATAATATAAAAGTAAGGCAAAAACTTGCGTTAGGCAGACCTAAACAGTTTAGGCGGGTTTTATTCTACCCAAATGAGTTGATCCATCCCAAATAGGGTTTATTAATCCCAATTAGGGTATATTATATGGGTTTGGGCTTGAGTTAATGAATAAAACCCGCCTAAATCGTTTAGGCCTGCCTAACCCAAGACCTTCCCTAAAAGTAAGGATATAATAAATGAACAGAACGTCTAAATAACTTGATTCAGAAAATTATTACTACATTATCCTAATTTATTAATTCGTACATGCATTTTCGATTTGTCTCGTTTATTAGTTCCGTGTTTTAAAATAACAATTTTTTTTTGCATTCAATCAATTATTAATTCTAGTACACTTATAAATATTAATTATTGTGTCATTTTTATTTGATACTAATACTTAGGAACCAAGTGAATATAATTTAATGATCTGTTAATTCAATTAAAGTAAAGTTAACGACAACAAACTAATAACATAAATCATAAATTAACTCAAAATCTTAATGCTTTGCATTTGTAAATTCTAAAACTTTGGTTAACACATGCATTACATATAAAAGTGTAATATATATTTTTTTTAAAATCAAAGAATCTATTTCATCATAAATGCTTAAAAAGATTTCACTAACACTAAACTAAGCTCTTAAAATTTAATAATAAATAAACTTCAACACAATTTAATTATTCAATAAAATTAAGCAAATTCAAGATTTAAAAAACATATTTCTTTACCATTCAATTAAACTGTAAAAGGAAAAAAAACAAAAACTAACTAAATTGAGAATTTATTTAATTCAAACACATCAACTGCATCTATGATGAAAGAATTATTAGTTTATTTTTTGGTTTCATTAATTTCTAATGAACGTAGTAGAATAATTTATTAACAAACATATCTAAATTTAAAATTATGCGTTGAAATTTAACGTGAATAAAAAAAAAGAAAAAACTTATAATTTATTTCGTAAAATGCAAGTAATTCTAACTTATTTTGCAGCATGAATACACTAACTAAAGTTATTTAATTATTGAATCAATCAGGCAAAATTTAATCCACGAATATTCAAACTAAGAACGTTAGAAATTCTCAAAACCAATTATATAATATGAGTAAAAAACCAATTATTTCTATTCACTTTGGAATAAACAGGCGTTTCTTCTCCATTATATAGAAGATAATCTAAAATTTTATTTAATAAAAATTGAGCTTTATTTATTTCCACATCAATTCATTAATTAATATATTATCAAATAAATATTAATCCAATTAATATATTATACAATATCCTAATCTTATTAATATATTAACTAAAAAATTAAATTAAATTAATAATATATCTAATACTAATCTAATTATTATTAAATCTTAGTCCATATCTCTCGTCTAAAACTAAACTAGTATTGACAAACCCTAATCCCCTAAAACATATAGAAGGAACTCCCACATCAAAAAGAAAGTATTTCCTATAGATTTTATAGAATTGTTTGGTCCAATCATATAATATGAACATGAGAGTTATGGTCCCCAACATATACAAAAACAAATATTATAAAAACTCATATAATTGAAATTAAAAGAAAAGAGAAATTTACAGGCATGGAAAAAACCAACAGCAGCAATATATAATTATTAGCAAATAGCAATTGCTGCAGATTTAAATCTAAGAAAAAAAAACTGCCTAGTTGGTGACCGCTTGCCTGCCTGAATTTTTTTTTTCTCTTATCTATAACCTCATTAAAAGAGTACTTTTACTCTTGAAAAAAGACGATTAAAATTCTAAAATTTTGTTAATTATTTGATTAATTATGCCCCCGCTGACGATCTTGCTGAAGGCCCCACCCATGAATCCCGAATTGGAGCTCCGCCGCGGCCACCAAGAACTCCGCCGCCTGCTGCAGCGTCAGCAGCTCCACCAAGCTTTCGAGGGTCTTCTGCCGCAGCCGATCCGCCTTCTCCAGAATCTCCGCCAGCCGTTCCATTTTCCGGTCATCATCGGAGTATATTATCCCGACGATATCCGTCGCCTCATCCTGCAAAACCAAGGGAGAAATGAAGAAATAAAAGCGTGTGCAATGCAAATTAAGGAGAAGGAGGGGCTGCTGCATGCCATGCCTGCCAGTGGCTGAGCTCGTCGGTGATGTCGTTCTCTTCTTGAACGGTCTCAATCTGGAGCTCGCTGACGCGGCGGAACTGCTCCGGCGACAGATCCCCGAGGTCGCCGGTGTGGTAGCCGCGGAGGATATCGACGACGTGGTTCTCGAAGAGGATGCTGGACTCGGTGTAGACGAGGTGGAAGGCGGTGGTGGGGCGCCACCCGCCGATCCACTGGAGGGAGCGCTCGAGGGCGGTGGTCCACGGCGCGGAGAAGAAGGACAGGACTTCGCTCTTGGCGGCCTGAGACTTGAAGCGGTAGTACTCGGCGTAGTGGGATAAGGCCATCTGGACGAGCTGCCGGAGCTGGTGGCGGTGCTCATCGGTGGTAGGCGGGATGGGGGCTTGGCTCAGCTGCTGCACTTGCTGCCGGAGCTGCTCCAACCACGTATCGTAGAAGAGCTTGAAACTCATTTGTTTGGGGGAGGAGGGTGGCGGTGGGCGGTGTTTGTGGAGGAGGCCAATGTTGTTTATAGCAGCGGACTCAAAATGGTGTTGCGTTTTTGTTGGTGTTATACGCTTTGGCAGTTGGCACTCCTTCCTTCTCACACCTCAGCTCCTCCCATGCTACATTTTTTTCTTTTCTTTTTATTTATACATACAAATTAATTAATGCATCAAATACGGTCAAATTAACTTTTTGGATTGCTATTTTAATTAATTAGTATTCCACCTAATTTTAGTTATATACTTATATTTATTATTTTATTAAATATTAAATTTGAAGTTTTATTTATAATAAAATAATATTAATATTTAAATATATAAATTATATAATTATATAATAACAAATACTCTTTACGTCTCATTTGAATTAATTCACTTACTAAATTGGACGTCCCAACCGAAATAGTCCATTTATAAAAATAATAAATCTTTTACACTCAATAATAAAATATTAATTTTACTTACACTCACAATTCTTAATTCTCGTGTCGAAAATAAATGGGCCATTTTAATCGAGACGGAGATAGTAAAATTTAATTATATAATATTATATTGATATATACTAACCTTGATTTTTTTAATTTATACAATGTTAGATTTTAATTTAAAACTGCTATTGTTTTATTTTTTTTGAATTAGATTACACTATTCAAATGTAGATGGGTTGTTTCGATGCGAGTCAAATACATAACTAGTTGATCACATACAAATCGCTTAACCAATTGCATTCCTTGATTGAGACGTTTATATTATTTTCTCGATACGGATGATTTCACTTTATAATTATAAGTTTTAATTTTAAACAATTTCATTATTTTTTATTGTATGAGAAACTTTCAATATTTTAATATTGAAAAATCTTAAATTTTCTAATCTTTTGCTTCTTATAATCTCTCATTCTTCAAAAGAAAATTTTACAGGTAATGGTTGTTCGTTACATCATTAGATAAATATATATATATTTTTTTTGTGAAACATAATACATTAACTTATAACTCACTTCACTCAGATATTTCCATTAAAGCTCAAACTCATAACCTTTTGGACACAAATAAGATATTTAAACCATTTATACTTCGAGTTCGGGACATTAGATAGATATTCAACTAAGTGCATTGGTGCATGCTTTATATGTGTTGAGGTTCAGATCGTAATGAATACGGAGCCCCGAGAACTACAAACTCGAATGAACAAGAAATAGCATGACGAAGATTAGAATGCGAAATAAAGCAGGACTAACTGTATGAAGCTTATCTATTTTATATGATAAATAACTGAGCTCTCTGATTTCTTTATCTATTGCTATAGTTTGTAAAGTGGTATTCTTTTTCCTATCGTGTGTCAGATGTCGTGAATGGGCGTGGTATTTATAGAGGAGAGCTATGCCCTAGGGTTTCCGCAGTCTTCTCAAAGCGGGAAAGTCGGGGTGGTCCACGTGGTAGCTAGGCTCTCCGAAAATCCAGGGAGCTAGCCGTTACGTGCCCGTTATCCTTCTCGACCGTTGGAAATTGTCAAGGCAGGTCGACATTTGCATACCAGATATCCTCCTTGCTGATCGAACTGCTTTTTACCCTGGTCGAACTACTACAAGCCCATCAAACTGCTTTTGGCTTATCTGACTACTTTCGTGGTGGGCTGTGGTCCATAAGGACCGGGCTGCTGCGATCTTGCTGGGCCGATATTGCTACTGCTCCCCTACTGGGCCTATTTGGCCGAGCGTTGGGCCCTTTGCTGGGTCGTACCCAGTTCGGATCCCAATAATAGCCCCTTTGGCTTGGCTGGCTGCGCCCGACGAGGCCTGTCAAGTAAAAAAGAAGAGAAGAATGATTGCCGAACCCTGGTGGGGCGTCTTTTATGATATAGTTTTTCCAGACTATGGCCCTTCGAACTTCCGCATGGGTAGTCCGGTAGTATCGGGGTGTTTACGAACACCTCCCCGCTCTGAGGACCAGTTCCTCTATGGGGGTCCTCATCCGCGCAGCCCCGGGAGGCTGCTGTAGATGTCGTCATCGCGGGCCAAAAACCGAGGCGTTTGGTGGGACAATTCGGGTTCTGTCTTATTTTTAATTATGGTCGTCCGCTGAGCCCCAATGAACTCAATAGGTTTGTAATAAGGGGTCTTGTAATGTTTTCGAGGCGCTTTTGGGAAATTTATAGAGCCTGATTTAGCCGAGCCGACTTGGAGTGGCCGTTAGGTTCAAATGTGGATTGTCGCTTTGGGTCATGTGTCGGGATGTCGTTTTGGTCGAACTGCTTTATTCGACCTACTTTGAGCGAAGCGCTTTTGAATTTTGGGTGGCAAAAACTCGGTGGCAGTTACGTAATATCCGAAAAAACCAAGGGCGGTTTTGAGCAGTTGAAAGGGTGCCACACTATAACCGTTGTTTGGGATGTGGGTCCTCTCACTTTTCCCGATACAATTTCACTTCCCCTCTTCTTCCTTTGCACGTGATTTCCGGCGATCAACTCTTCCATTCCGGCTAAGCCCCAGTGATTTTTCCTACGCAGTGGGTCTCCACTCAGTTTTTGATTTGAAGGTAGTCGACTGCTATCCTCACTTTTTATTCCACATTCTTGTCAATTTCCGGGTTTTTGAATTCAGGCCGAGGTCCTCGGCGGTGGACTTGGTGGTGTTTTGTCGGAGAGTAGGGCTGACCGGGGCTCGTTCTTTCTTTTTTCCTTTTTAGGTTAATCATTTTTCAAGATTTCTCTTCTTTGTTTTATGATGAGCTCATCTGGATCTGATTCCCAAAATCAGGAGGGCTCTGGCTCGGCTGAGTTTGGTCTGACTCCGCGTTTTACCCTGTCGCCTCCTCGTACTTTCAATGCGGTGGATTTCACCGGACCTGATTGGAGCCTACTCCTTCAGGGCCCTGAGAAGCCAGGCTCGAGTCGGGCTATTGGCGTTGTGATCGAGAGATCGGACTCCGATTCTCAGGATAATAGAGTGTTATTAGAGGCCTTTCAGGGATTGAAGCGTTCTACTGGCGGCTCGGAGGCCAGTGGATTGGGTCGGGGTGCTATGGAGGCAGCCCCTGCGGAGCCCGAGGTGGTTGGGGAATATGTCCTTCCATCTGACTGGAGAAGCCATAAGGTCTTGGGGGCCACTTCGACAGTGTCTAGGGACACCATGAAGGCGCTGGCCGTCT
This sequence comes from Plectranthus barbatus, assembly GCA_026898455.1. Classification (NCBI taxonomy): domain Eukaryota; kingdom Viridiplantae; phylum Streptophyta; class Magnoliopsida; order Lamiales; family Lamiaceae; genus Plectranthus; species Plectranthus barbatus. The sequence goes on from JAPKLW010003760.1 coordinate 9,215, forward strand.
CAGTTCCTTGTCAGGGGGTGCGGTATTCTCTTCCTCGACCTGCCAACAAGTGCTTCAACCCCCCTCCGGGCTTTGCAGCGTTCTACACGGCTGCGATGGAAAATGGCGTGGGCCTGCCCATGCACCTGTTCTTCAGCGAGGTGTTGGGTTCGTATAACCTTTCCCCGTTTCAGCTCTCGCCAAATGGGTGGTGCCATCTGGTCAGGGTGCTTCTGGTATGGCTCGACCTCGGCCTGGGCCTCCCCACACTCTGCGAATGGCACCACATGTATCGCATCAATTAGAGTCTCGACAAGCACTACTACTATTTCACGAGGTGGTCTGGTGGTAAATCGACGTTGATCAAGAATCCCCAGTCCAACTCCCCGGACTGGTGGACCACGTTCTTTTATCTACAACTTGATGCGACTGCCCGGAGTTTCTTTATCACGGGGGAAATCAGATTAGTGGGTTACTTCTTCTTGGAGAATTGGTACGGTTTCTTTCCATGTGGTGCTGATTTTTTTTGTTCTTTTATCTTAGTTACTCCCCGGACGCTCCTGAAAGACGCTGAGCAGGCCCGAGTGGACAGGGCCTACGACGTCTTGGAGAACGATCAAAGGTGGTTCGTGGTCCAAAATGGGAGATCGGTCACGACCGAGTCTGTTTACGACGCAGAGCTCCGCCCCACCCCTATTGCCGAACTGATGACTAGGTCCCGACGTCCGCAGGTGTCTGCAGAGCAGGTCACGCAGGCCCTGCGCGAGAAGAAAAGGGAGCGGGAGAAGGAAGAGGCTTGTCGACGGGCCCGAAACCCCTCTAAGCGTCCTCATGTCGACCAGGATCTTCCTCCACCACCTCCTCCTCTGAAGCTACTGCCCACTAATCCTACCCCAACAGGAGTAGAAACACCCCGACCGCCTCCCTATTCGGAGGTCTCTCGTCGGGGCGACGACCGCGAAAAGGAGAGGGAGAAGGAAAAGGGGTCTGATCGGACGGAGCACCGACATCGTCGATGATCTTGAGAACGCGAGACGCATCAAGATGATCCGGGAAAGGCCAAGGCAACTATTTCTGCTCCTCCGGACTCGGTGGTTGATCTATTCCTTACCCGTGCACGCAGGCTTCTCCGAGACCCTACCTTCGTCGACCATTCCAGGCTGGTCCTTGCGCGTTTGGCGTGGTACGAGCTCCACGAGCTTCAGGTACGTATTCACGTCTCACACCTTGCATCGGTGATTTTGTATGTGGTTAACTCTTCGTGTGTTCTTTGTAGGCTCGAATGGAGTTCAATTCCATCCACCGAGAGCTCGTTGTGTTCCACGAGCAGTGCTCCGAGGAGATCTACCGGCTCCGTCGGGAATCGGAGTCCTCCAAGAAGTACGTGGATGGTCTCAACGAGAAGCTGAACGCGGCAGAGGACAAGGTCGCGGCGGCAAAAAGGAGAGCGGAGAAAGCCGAGTGTGAGGTGGCGGCTGCTCAGGTGGAGTTGAAGGAACTCCACCGTAGGGCATCCGTGGCGCAGGCCGATGTTGAGCGTCTGATGAAGGATCTGAAGGTCTTAAACGACCAGCTCCTCTCCTACAATGCCCGACTCAAATCTCAGCGAGAGAGTTATCTGCTCGAGGTTCAGAAGTACGAGGACCGGATCACTCGGTTGCACACGGGTGAGGGTCTGGATTTTGGGGCGCTCATTACTTCGCCGTTCTTCGCTGAGACTTACGAGGTATTGTCGCTATGATAAGATTTCTTACTATAGGTCTATTTTTAATGAAAACCTTGTTGCACTGCCACTCTTTTTGATACTCACACAACTAGACAATAAAATCACAATTCGAAGGAGACGGCTAAGCATACAGTTAAACAACTATGACTTCAGGTAGTTTTATTAGATGATGCATAAACTATACACAAGTCAGGGATAATCGCATAATAGCTCATTAGACTACAACAAGGCAACAATAATATCAATTTCGTTGATCATAATATGAAACTACTGCTCTTTTTCCTAATCTTTATCAACACCCTTTCAAATCCAAAAGTTTGAAATGAATAGAAAATCCGAGGTTGTAAAAGGTTGGTATAGGAAGTGTATCTAGTTCCAGTCACAATATTTTAAGTGCATCCTCCACTTGACAAGAATCATATTATCAAGACAAATGCTACCTATATTTCCTTGATGAATTGATATTCGAACAAAAATAGTCAGTCGTCATTCCACCTGAACAACCATAACACCAATAGCAAACTGAGTCATTGGATGAGCAGTAATGGGTAAGACGTCAATAGTTTTATATACATGGTCTGCACAAAAAATAAAATGAAACATATATTAAGATGGGTTTGCAAACAAAGACATGAAGGCACGGTAAGTTTCATATGAACCTGTATAATAATAGGAAAAATAATTATAACTATGGAGGAGTCATTAAGGATAAATAGATGATTTTTTTTTAAAACTTCTAATAAAAGCAATATAGCTGATTGAAGAAGTAAAAAGAAAACAAACACAAATGAGGTGAATAAGTGTGTAATAGGAAATTAGAAAAGAGATGATAAATATTTGAATGATGCCCAATGCATTAGTATTTGATGATGAAAAAAGAAAATAAGGCAGAATTCAAAGTAAGCGGCCTACTTTTCCTGTTAAAAGGAGCCAAATGAGACCTTCGAGTAATGGTTCACCTCCAGGCTTGGTTGCATGTAACAACTTCTGACATTCAGGAATAGACAAACCCCTAAAGCGGATTCCCTAAGATAATATAAGTGAACAATGAAGTACATAAATCAGCCAACATGAAAAAGTGTAACAAGGAGTGAATTATTTACATATATATCATCAAGACAAAGGGTATGGACCCAAAATATAAAAAAACCATAAATATGGACACAAATAGTCATTTCGGGATTAAGAAACACGAAACTTGCCGGGTTTGTTGAGATGGAATGCAAAAAAATAATATTTTAATAACTGTCAAATATTATATCAATAAACTATTTCGTATTTAGTAAACACAAAGGCAAACTTCGTAAATAATAAACCTGAAGTTTGTTGAGTTTTGTGACGTGGCAGAATATAATATTTTTATTATAAATTCAAGTTTTGTGTTTATTGAACACAAAACTTAGTTTCGGATATGACAAACAAGTTTCGTGTTTACTGAACACTAAACTTAGTAAAATAATATTTTTATTATAAAACCTAGTTTCGTATTTGCTGAACACAAAACTAAGTTTCCGATATTATATACATAAAATTTAGTTTGGTTTTTTCGTGAATTGTAAACACAAAATACTGGATTATACAGTTAAATTTTTTTGAAAAGAAATATAAAATAAAAAAATAATATAAATAAATAATGGAAAAAAACTAAATTTCAATCAATTCAACTAAAAGCTCATTAATAATCCACTAAATATCAGAATTTTTAAGTTTCTAATACAATAAATCATTCTAAACATCAAGGGTCAGTAAATTTAGAATCTTTCCCCCTCTTTTTCTATGGATCTATGATCTTGCGACGCAAACCCCTACCCTTTGAACTTGATTGTGATGGACCATCACCTTGATCACCTAAAAACCAATAATATGAATGAGAAAATATCATAATAAATGTAATAAGATACTTAAATATTTTTTACGATAAATGTATCATTTAAACATATTGTAGAAAATGTACAAATAAAACTGAATCATTTCACTTGGATGAAAGCATATATATTTAAATAAAAATTAAAAAAATTAATTCCTGTCATAGTAGGATCAATGATATATGACCTCGTAGTCTAGTCAGGGGTAATGAAGCTGGAGGGAGACTGAGCATCGTGCATATGATACTGATGGGATGGAGGTGAATGATGTAGATGCTCATCATTTGACTGTGAAGGAGGCTGCTCATCATCGAACTGCGGAGGATGCCGCTCATCATCGTCATGTGGAGGAGGCTACTGATCATCGGCATGGACATGTCATCGTTTTCTCCCCCTCCAGGTCTGGCCCCTCCACGACGCCCTCTCTGTTGTGCCTTACGTGGCGCACGTCTCATGTTTGAATCACCACTAACTATAGACTGTGTAGGCTGCAATGCTGGTGGTCTGAGTTTTACTGTCCTAATCACCTGAGGAAATGATTAGCCAACCGTCTATAGAATGGGCCGTGATCTAGATTGTCAATGTACCGATCAGCCTGCTTACGACATTCAAGAGAAATATCGATGAGAAGATCCATCTACAATTAAGTATATTAAATAATAAAGTTAAAATAAATTTAAGTTTTATTCTTTAAAATATAATTAAGAACATAAAAAATAGCTTACCATCAAACGTAGTTGCTCGGTGTGTCCCATGTACCCCTCTGGAGCAATCTGATTACGAATGTGACTCGAATTGACTACAAACTTTACAGTCTTCTGCAAGAACCAATGAAAGTAGCCATCTTATATTGTGGGTCTTCCATCCTCTATCACGTTATCTTCAAGATTTACACGGTCGTATCTATCTTCCCAACGTCTGATAAATCGTCGGTGTTCCACGCTCCAATCAGTGGATCCCCCAGCCCTGCTTTGTTTATGTATCTTGCACAAAAGCCCTTCACTCAAGAAATACCTCGATAAAGGAATTTTCTGTATGTGACCAAATTGGCGCATGACTCGCTCTGGATAGTGCCCTTCACAAACTTAAAAAAAATTAGGTAGTCAAAGTCCAAGGAGTATTGATAGCCTTGACAAAAGTTTCTTCATAAGGCGTTAAAATGAACTGCATGTTATAATTCTTTCATATATAGAGATATATCTAGAATATGATTCTTTCACAATTGCAGGCTCATTAATAATTTAATTTTGAATTGCAGGCCCATTAGTATTATTTCTAAAAGAAAATTGAATTTCAGGCCCATTGAATTGCAGACCCAGTGTTGGGAATATTGAAATTGTAGGCCTAGTGTTAAAATTTTGAATTGCATGTCCATTTTAAATTTGTTTTCGTACTATAATTATAAATCAAAATTGATTGTATATTTAAATAAATAAAATAATAATAAATAAAATTGTACATGCATTTGAATGATTGCAAAAAGAGAAAAATCAATTTGAGTGGAGATTTTTTTCTTTCACATGGTTATCGAAACTTTGCTTTTAAGTTTTGCAGTTTGAATTTTTGCAGACTTGTTGCTTTCACTTAAATTTTACAGGCTGAATTTTTGCAGCCTTCACGTGAATTCATTTGCCTTCGTAGAAATGATTCATATTCATCACCAAAATTCAACTCTCTCTTTTCCATCATCTAAATTCACTCTCTTTTTTTTTCATCACCCAATTCACTTTTTTTCCTTCACCTAAATTCTCTCTCTGTCTTTTTTTTCATCACCTAAATTCTCTCTCTCTTTTTTTTTATCACCCGTTCTCTCATTTTCATTATCCTTACTATTTTAATATGAATCAGTTTGTGCTGAAATTCTATAACAATAGTGATGATCTAAATAAGCCAAATTATTTGTGGGTTGTGGACGAGCCATTAAACTACTTGCAACTACTTCGTAAGGTGTACGAAATAACCGGATGAAATATGAATTAGTGGGAATTAGAGTTGAATTTGGTGATGATGGGTCAAACTGGATATGATTTCTTCAACCTCCAAGATGATAGAAACATGGCGCTCCTCCGCAAAGTTAAAGACACGTGGCCAGCAATACAAGTTCTACGACGTTTGGCAGCATGTAGCTGCATTGTTGCTCAAAATCAAAGTGCTTGTGAAGGAGACAATGAAGCAGGTGATGACTCTGATGATTCCAAAATATATGTCTCAAACACAGATACAAATGATGAAGAATATAATCCACCTACTACGGAGTGGCACATCTTCGACGATACCGGTCACTCTCACCACAATAATTCAGACTAGTTTGATGATATGCCGATTTTTGGAATAATTCCATTAATGACATACGAGCAGAATTACATTTTAAGTCATAGGAGGAACTTAAATCCACCATCACACAATGGTCAACTGCTCGAGGTGTGAAGTACAATACAAAAAGAAGCACTAATAAAGTTTGGAAGGTTTTCTGCATGACAAATACCGCAAGTTATCCTGCTCATCTAAAACCAGACCCTCCGTGCCAATGGAGAGCTCGAGGTGTTAATGAAGTGGCTGCAGGGGGCTGGAGGCTCAACACATGGGTAAGCGGTCACAACTGTGCTGGAAATAACTTGGGGACCAACATCACAACTGCCATGATAGCAACTCTGATCAAACCCCACATC
>JAPKLW010003760.1:15463-36152 GCA_026898455.1 Plectranthus barbatus
GACAATTACAAATATGCAAGAACCGGCTTTCAATAGATATAACTCAATGCAGATAATATTAATTCACAAAATGAAGATAACATTTTTTTTTCGACATCAAGAATGAAAATGCAGTAACTCATTTTCCAGGCACAAAGTTGGTGGCATAAGCCCAAGCGTTGTTGTTAACAGGATCAGCCAAATGGTCAGCAAGATTCTCCAGAGGCCCTTTCCCTGTCACTATCGCCTGCACGAAGAATCCGAACATGGAAAACATCGCCAGCCTCCCATTCTTCAGCTCCTTCACCTTCAGCTCTGCAAATGCTTCCGGGTCCTCTGCTAGCCCTAGCGGGTCGAAGCTTCCACCCGGGTAGAGGGGGTCGGTCACCTCCCCCAAGGGCCCGCCCCCGATTCTGTAACCCTCGACGGCGCCCATGAGCAGCACTTGGGAGGCCCAGATTGCAAGAATGCTCTGCGCATGGACCAAGTTGGGGTTGCCCAAGTAATCCAACCCTCCTTCGCTGAAGATCTGTGAGCCCGCCTTGAACCACACCGCTTCCCCGAACTTCACTCCGTTCCGGGATAGGAGCTCCGGGAAGACGCACCCCAACGCCCCAAGCATCGCCCACCTGTCTCAAGATAAAATTGCATTGAAAAAACCAAGCATTCGGATTGTTTTGTTTTGTTTTGAACGCAACTTATAATTGTAAATGCATCTTCTCTTATTTTAATTATACGTTGATTTTGTGAAGGCAAGGTAAATGAGATCTAACAGATTTGATGGCATGTGAGAAATTAAAATAGATTTAATTATTTTGTATTTAAAATTTATATATTATAACAAAATTATCAATAAGAAAAAAGCTAATTATTGTAAGGTTTAATCATCTATCTACTCACCTGGAGTGAATAACTTCCAGCTCACGGTTCTTGGCAAAGGTCTCAGGATCTGCGGAGAGTCCGGCGGTATCCCAACCGTAGTCTCCGGGGAATTCTCCGGTGAGGTAGGACGGCGGCTCTCCGGAGAATGGTCCCAAGTATTTCACTCTGTCAGGGCCATACCACGGACTGCCGGAGGCGGAGGGCTTTGGCTTGGATGCAGTCTTCCTCATGGTGACTCTCCCTTCGCCGACGAGGTCGCCGGTGGAAGAGCCGAGCTTGACGGCCTGGCCAGCAAATGAAGGAGATGAGAGAGCCATTGCTGAAGCTGCCATAAAGTATGTTGTGTGGGGGGAAGAAGTATTGAAAAATGTTGGGAGTTGGGATGTGTATGTAAGTTGTTGTTTATGGTATTTATAGGTGCATTTGAAGATGGAACTTGATTTGTCTGAAGCTAATTAACTGATGGAGATAAAATAATATCCAAAATTTCTTTATCTAATATCTTTGGAGATCTCTCTCTGTTCTCTTATTGGTGGAGGGGGCTTTTATAATATTTTAATAATTTTTTGTGATTAAATAAGTTGTTTGTATTATATGAATCAGTGTGATATAGTAGGATATTGTTTCTTCATGCCTCACCATGCATTGGATTGCATTTGTCTCCACATTACCCAATCCACTAAAAATGTTCCACGTGGACTTGTGACTAGATGAGATGTTTTTCTAATAATTAACCTTGCATTTTTTAAACTAAATTATAATATCAATATTATTGTTAATATTAATTTACTTCTATGCAACGAGAATCTAAATTTAATATATTTTTCTTCAATTTGCTAATTCACTATGTTTTAGTTCTTTACTCTTTTCTGGTTTAAATAGTAAGATACCATTCTATAATCTTAAATGTAGTTAAATTTTCAACTTTTAAAGACTTTATCTATAATTAATTGATCTTGAATTCAAATTATATTAAAGACACCTTATGTTTATTTATTTAAATAGTATACTCCAGACAAAGGATAAACTCGTATCTATTTAGTATATCTCCTTCGCTATCTTTCTAGATATTATTGTTAGATTACTTCCTAGCTTCTCTCCATCTTGTATCTATATATTCTCAATGAAATACAAGATTATTTTGAGGCCAATTATATCGTTTTTATCATGGTATCAGCCTAAAACAAGATCCTCCAACCTTTTATTCATGCTGCGTTGCTCTCTCCCCCTGCCGACCATGGCTCTCGATATTGATACCCTCCCCCTCTCCACACTCGCTCACATGATAACCATAAAACTCTCTTCCACCAATTATCTCCTTTGGAAGTCTTAAGTTGTTCCTTTTTTTACCTGCCAAAACTTACTAGGGTTTGTCGATGGAACACTCACGGCTCCGCCAAAAATCCTCACCCCATCCGTCGATAATCCTGTCCCAAATCCGACTTACACTTCATGGATACAACAAGATTAAAGACTTCTTAGTCTTTTTCTCTCCTCCCTATCTGAGAAAGCCAGGTCCGAAGTGTTAGGATGCACGACCTTGCACGCTGCTTGACTCGTGTTAGATGCTGCTTTCAGCAACAAGTCCAAATCCAGAGAGTTGCAACTCAAGGATGATCTCCAGACCATGAAGAAAGGTTCCCGCACTGTTGTTGATTTTGGTCATCAGTTCAAATTTGTCTGCAATCAACTAGCTGCGATCGGACGTCCCGTTGATGACAATGACAAAGCACACTGGTCTCCGTGGTATCGGCCCTTCATTCTCTACCTTCTCCGTAGCTCAGATGGTGTTCATTGCTCTACCATCCTTTCGTGACTTATTATCTGAATCCAAAAGCTTCGCCATGTTTCAGGATTCCATGGATCCCGCTTCTACATCGACCGGCGTTTTTTATAGTCAACAACGTCTGGCTACTTCACTATCTCCTTCTAACAGTAAAGGTCGTGGAAATAATATCAACAGGGATCACGAAAATTCTGGTTCTCGTAATCATGGATGTAACAATAACCTTTGTGTCCCTCATTGTCAGATTTGCCGACAGGACCGTCATTATGCCAGTTCCTGCCCAGACCGCTATGCTCAGTCCACCGACAATTTCGCAAATCTTGCTGAGGCATTCAATGCAAATTACTCTTTTTCTTTGGATAATTCTGACAGGTTTCTTGACACAGGTGCCTCGGCCCATATGACACCAGTCCATGAGTTTCTTGACAACTCATGTTTGTACTCCGGCTCCGACAAAGTAGCTGTTGGTAATGGTGCTACCCTCTCTATTTCTCATATTGGAAATTCTAGTATCTCTGAATCACTCCGCCTATTGAATGTTTTAGTGGTTCAAGATCTTACTAAAAATCTGCTTTCTGTCATAAGCTTACTTCAGATTACCCTATTAATGTCATTTTCTCTACTGACTAATTTATTATCCAGAATCGCCATAGCAAAACCGTCCTAGCAAGAGGTCAATGTGATGGAGGTCTTTATGTTTTGAAGCATGCTCGACTTGCCTTTTTAGCTCATTTAAAAGATAGTTTGCTGCGTGTTTTGTTTATTTATGGCACAATAGATCAGGTCATGTTTCCTTTGATTTTATTTCATTATTGGATAGACAAGGTCGTATTTCTGTTACCTCGTGTTTGCCCAAACCAAGTATTCGCTCTTCTTGTAAATCTGCAAAAAGTACTCGTTTATGTTTTCAATTAAATGATAAGCGTTCAACTCATGTTCTTGAGCTAATTTATTGTGATCTTTGGGCCCTACACCGATTATTTCATCTGCAAATTTTCGATATTATGCATCATTTGTGGACGATTATAGTCGCTTTACATGGTTATATCTGTTAGCTCGGAAATCTGATTTCTATGTTCAATTAAGCGACTTTACTGCTTTCGTGGAAAATCAATTCTCTTGTACAATTAAGAAACTTCAAAGTGATGGAGGTACATAATTTACTAACCATCTTGTATAGAGTTTCTTTCACTCAAAAGGAATTCATCATCTAATCTCATGCCCTTATACACCTTCTCAAAATGGGCGAGCTGAGCAAAAACATTGTCATATTATGAAAACTGGTTTGTCCTTGTTATTTCACTTTGGTTTTCCGTCCTCTATGTTGGTTGAGACATTCTCTACAACAGTCTACATAATTAATCGCCTCCCTTCTACAGTTCTGAATAGTATTTATCCTTTTGTACTTTTATTTAGGATCGCACCTAACTATGTTGTTTTTCATCCATTTGGCTGCCGCGTATTTCCGTGCTTACATGATTATGCGTCCAACAAGTTTTCTCCACGCAACCAACCTTGTATATTTATCGGCTATTCATCATCTCACAAGGGGTTTCGTTGTTTGGATCCTACTTCATATCGCATCTACATTGCTCGCCATTTTAGATCTGCTGAGACTTTATTTCCGATGAAAGATGCCTCTCGGCCCTCAAATGTCTCCAGTCTTGATATCTAGACCTTCGTCGAACCCATGGCTGCTGCTCGACTTCCTATTACAGATCAATATTCCAATTCCACTCCATGCTCTCTTTGAACGGATGATGATAATACTCTTCCTACTGCAGCATCGCCCGCACAAGCACCCACTTCACCACGCGTGCACCACTCTCCACCTGCCGCACCGCCTCCTGCTCCACCTATTGCCGTTGGCCATCCAATGGTTACCTATGCCAAGGCTGGTATTTAAGACCTCGCCACATCGCCGATTATGTTATGACTCCACTCCATCATGCACTAGTTGCTTCTACTGAGCCCCCGTGGGTACAAATCCGCAGCAAAACATCCGCACCGGCTTGCCCCTATGGATGAAGAAATGAACGCTTTAATTTCAAACAAGACATGCGATCTTATGCCTCGTCCTCTGATTGCTAAAAGTATTAATGACTTAGCAAGCTAACAATATAGCGGCAAATAAAAATTATCAATCCCATGAGGAATGAAATGATGAACAGTCCTAAGTACTGAACTATAGTTTCTCAGAAAATTGTTTGAGGAAATCGAATTTGAAAGGGCTTTGGTGACAATAATTTTAAAAACTAATTAGAAGCAATTTTCTAGCAATTTTAACAAGACAGAAAAAATAAACGGGTATTAAATTAGATGCAAAGATTCAGATTCTTGGGATTTTTATTACTATCCTTCTTGACATGCAACAAATAAATTCATCAAATACCAATTTAATTCCTTGCAAGATGGAAATTAGAAAAGTATTGTAAACTTCATGGTTTGACAATTTACAAAGTAGATTATTGAATTCCCTTTACCCTTTCGGTCTCAAGAATCTTCTATTATGCATGTAGAAGGAATGGAAACTGGTAAGAAGTCAGTTACCTCGTCACCAGTTGCAGTGAATAGGGATTTAACTTTTGCAGCATCTTGGTTCTCCTATCCAATCGCGGCCATGAACACTAGTAGTGCTTCCTCTTCCGACTCTCCAACCAATGTGAACATTCATCATCGTTGTCGGGAATGTCTGGAACCTCTGTTCTGGATAGCATTGCTCTGGCAACTGCCTTCGATGCTCTCTGCTAAAAAATCTTTTGAGCCTTTCTCTCTCCTCTTTGTCAAACGTGGATAGTCGAACTTGAGATGATCTGGAAATTTGCATTCGAAGTAAGATCGAAGAGATCTCTTCTCATCAGTTTGAGGGGCATCAATTTTGGCTTTGGCTTTCTCAAGAAGCTTAGCCAGTCTTCTCATTTGCTCCTCAAGCACTTCAATAGAGCTCTCTCCTTCTTTTTAATAGGAGGTTGATGTGGACAGTGCTTTCTTTATCAGGCTTGACTGACCTGCAGGTCTGTGAGTCTGGTATGGCTTCTTTGGCCTCCGTTTGCTAACCTTCTTGACAAAGTAAGCCGCATCTTCGGTATGGTGGGTTGGTGAACTAGCCACTCAAACGACTTTGTTTTTATTCACCATTTGGATATCCCACTCGTGAGCTTGGAGTTGGGTGAACAGCTCCTTGGTAGAGATCTTGGAAATATCTTTCTCCTTTAAGCTGGTGGTATTAACAAACCTGTCCTCCTTTGGCATTTTCGACAGGATCTTTTTGTTGAGATGGACAATTGAATACACTATGTCCAACGCCTTTAGCTCGCTCACGATTGCACTAAGACGAGCCACCATCGATTTGATATTTTCTCCATGAATCATTTGGAATGATTCATATTTGTCAATGCACACTTGGAGCTTGTTTCTCTTCATTTGCTTTGATTCTTGACATAAGCTTCCAAGGTAATCCTACACTTCTTTGGCGTTGTCGAACTGCGTGACACCATCGACAATTGTCTTAGGTAGAGCTGATAAAATCAACTTATGAGCAACGAAATCCATCTAGGCACGCCATTTTTCATCTTGTGTCCACTCCTCGTAGGGCTTCCCGATCATGTTTGGTCCATCTCTACCTCCGATCCAGGTGTTGGCCTTCATGACCTTTATCTATCCATGCTCAATGACATCTACTATTTCTGAATATATGCTTTTGAACTATGTGGTAGATCTCTTCTTCTAGATGGCGAACTTATCCGTTGAATATAGTGGAAGCTTTGCAATATTCATCTTGACTATATGACCTACTCGCTAAAAAAACGCAAAGGAAATGGATCCGGTCTGAAGTGACTCAAAGCAGTTCAAACTGTGAAGACACCCGCTCTGATACCTCTTGTTGGTCCCGAGGTCAGAGTTTATGCACAACAAAAATAATGATTGAATAGGAATACACGCCTCAAACTGGTTATTTATCACTAGTTTGAGTTTATGAAAACTTATTATTTAGCGAGTTTGAGGTTAAACTCAGTTTCAGATATATTTCAACACATAGAATGTGTTTAGTATTAAATCCTAGTAGAAAACAAATAATTCAGTAAAGTGCAAAAGGATTAATAGAGGTTCGGAGCCAAAAGTCTTACGTAAGACTGAAAATCACTAAGCTTTATGGGAGCTCATGATCTATAGCTAGTGTGTTTCACACACGCGAACAAGTTTTTGGCACTTGTGATAGTGTGCACTTGCACTAGTGTGTTTCACACACGCGAACAAGTTTTTGGCGCCGTTGCCGGGGAAGGCAATTAAGTTGTTGCTATTCAATTCGCTTGGTTTGTTGATTTTATTTTCATTGCACTTTATAAAAAAAAATAGTAATTTCGTATCACTGTTTTGTGCAGGTGTTCTTTTTTGGTGCATGAGTCACGACTCTGCTCCAGAAATATATCCATTTGATTCGGAGATTGAAAGAACCTTTCGCCGGAACCGGAGAAGGCAAAGAACGAGAAGAAGAAATATGACTGCTGCAGGTGAAGGAGATGCTGGAGCTGCACGGGATGTGGTTATTACAGCTAATGAAACAGACCGTATTGTGGCTGACTATGCTAATGATGTGATCCAAAATAGGCGGCCAGTGATTGTTAAGCCTGAGATTGGAGCCCGACAATTTGAGCTAAAACCGGTGATGTTCCAAATGATGCACAACATCGGCCAGTTTGGGGGAAGGGCAACTGAAGACCCGCACTTACACCTGCAATCTTTTATGGAAGTATGTGATTGTTTCAAGTTCGAGGGGGTGACCGACGATGCCTTGCGGCTGAAGTTATTCCCGTTTTCTCTCCGGGATCACGCGAAGGCATGGTTGAATTCATTACCATCTGAGTCTATCCGGACATGGGAAGAGTTGGTCAAGGCATTTTTGACAAAATACTATCCTCCTACTAAGAACACACAATACCAATTGGAGATTATTTCATTCAAGCAGGGGGATGAATCCATGAGTGAAGCTTGGGAACGTTACCGGGAGCTGCTGCAAAAGTGTCCGCAACATGGTATCCCTCATTGCATCTTGCTGGAAACCTTCTATAACGGGTTATATCCTGACTCTCGGACTTGGCTGGATGGGTCTGCAAATGGAGCTTTATTATCTAAAACATACACGGAGGCCTGCGAGATACTTGATCGGATTACCAAGAACAGTGGTCGGTGGTCAACACCACGCCAAATACCACACAAGGTTGCCAGAATAGCTGATGTCGATCCTCTTGAGTTGATCACTGCGCAAATTGAAGTGCTTGGAACTTCACTCAAGTCAATTGAGAAGAATATCGCTGCTGGAGCAGTACAACAGCAAGCTGCCAATCAACAGCCTAAAGTGTTGTTTCAACAACCTGTAGTCAACCAAATCGCAGCTGAAGTATCCTGTGTCTATTGTGGGGGATCGCATCCCTTTGATGATTGCAGATTCAACCCGGTGTCGGTTAACTATATTGGGCAGCATGGGGGAATTAGGAACAATCCATATTCAAATACTTATAACCCCGGGTGGAGAAATCACCCGAACTTCTCATGGTCTACACCCCAAGAAGTTGGGGGGTCAAACCAGCAACAGCAGAATCCGATGGCTTTACCTGATTATCAGAAGCTCCAACTGGAGCAGAAACCCTTCCAGCAACCTGTGCAGCAGCAGATTCAGCAAATGCCACAGCAAAGGCAGAATCAGCAGCAGCAGAGCGATTCACTTGAAACTTTGTTAAGGGGTTTTATGGCGCGCACAGAAGGAAAGGTGAAAAATCAGGATGCTCTCCTCCAAAATCAAGACGCCCTTCTTCAGAATCAAGCTGCTACTCTTCAGAGCCAAGCTGCTACTTTAAGGAATTTGGAAATTCAGATGGGACAGCTGGCCGCAGACTTGAAAAATAGGCCGCAAGGATCTTTGCCGAGTGATACGGTGAACCCTAGAAGAGAAGGGAAGGAGCAGTGCAAGGCCATGGTGTTAAAGAGTGGAAAGACAATTGAAGGAGCCGCACCCCCCGCAGTGGACAATTCAGTTGAGCCCACTTCAATCCAAGTGGAGGAACATAAGGTGGAACCCGAAGTTGAGAAGGCAGCAGAGACACAGCATGCTGTGACAGATGCTGTAGCACCAAAACAGCAGACCGTTACTCGCAAACATCAAATTCCACCACCGTTTCCGCAGAGGCTGAAGAAGCAAAAAGAAGAAGTCCAATATAAAAAGTTCCTGGATGTACTGAAGCAGTTACACATCAATATTCCGCTAGTAGAAGCTTTGGAACAGATGCCAAATTACGCCAAGTTTTTAAAGGATATCGTGTCTAGAAAGAAGAGTTTGGGAGAGTTTGAGACCGTGGCATTAACGGGGGAGTGTAGCACAGTGGTGAGCAGCAAGATTCCTAAAAAGCTCAGAGATCCGGGAAGCTTCACTGTGCCATGTACCATTGGTGGGCATGATGTTGGACGCGCTCTTTGCGACTTGGGGGCTAGTATTAACTTGATGCCCCTATCTATTTTCCGGAAGCTTGGAATTGGAGGAGCTCGACCCACTACTGTCACATTGCAGTTGGCTGACCGTTCCACGGTGCATCCTGAAGGAAAAATCGAGGATGTGCTCGTCAAGGTGAGCAAATTCATCTTCCCAGCTGATTTCATTATTTTGGATTACGAAGCTGATGAGGAAGTCCCTATTATCTTGTGCGGCCATTTCTTGCTACGGGGGGAGCATTAATTGATGTCCCTAATGGTGAGCTGACTATGAGAGTCAACGGGGAGCAAGTCACTTTCAACGTGTTCCAAGCCATGAAGTTCCCAGATGGAGAAGAAGGTTGTTTGTTGATTGATGCGGTTGATTCATTAGTTGCCGAAACCCAACTGCAGGATTGCTGGACTGAAGAGCATGAAGAAATTCATGCTGCAGCACTGGAACTGGAACCGTTAGAAACATGCAGCAAATTGGTCTTTGAGTCACTGAAAACTGGAGAGCAGGAATTTAAGACTCCCGAAGCATCAATTGTGCACCCACTAAAGCTGGAACTGAAGCCGCTGCCCTCTCACTTGAAGTATGTTTATTTGGGAGAATTTGAAACATTGCCGGCTATCATTTCTGCAAGTCTTAGTGCTGAACATGAAGAGAAATTGCTTGCAATGCTGAAAAACTACAAGCGTGCTTTTGGATGGACGATTGCCGATATACGGGGAATCAACCCCACATTTTGTACTCACAAAATCCTGATTGAAGACGGGCATTCTGGGTCTATTGAGCGGCAAAGACGATTGAGTCCAATTATGAAAGAAGTCGTGAAAAAGGAGGTCATTAAGTGGCTTGATGCTGGAATAATTTATCCAATTTCGGATAGCAAGTGGGTCAGCCCGGTACAATGCGTACCGAAAAAGGGTGGAATGAATGTGGTTGCTAATGAGAAGAATGAGCTAATACCCATCCGTATAGTCACGGGGTGGCGAATTTGTATTGACTATCGCAAGCTCAACAAGGCCACGAGAAAGGATCATTTCCCATTGCCGTTCTTGGACCAAATGTTGGATCGTTTAGCTGGGAAGGCTTACTACTGTTTCCTGGATGGCTACTCGGGCTATCATCAGATTAGCATTGCCCCGGAGGATCAAGAGAAGACTACGTTCACATGCCCTTATGGCACATTTGCCTTCCGGCGCATGCCCTTTGGCTTGTGCAATGCTCCAGCAACTTTCCAGCGGTGCATGATGGCCATTTTCACCGAGATGGTAGAAGACACATTGGAGATCTTCATGGATGATTTCTCAGTGCTGGGAGACTGTTTTGAAGATTGTTTTGGAAATCTAGAGCAAGTTCTAAGGAAATGTGAGGAAACGAATTTGGTCTTGAATTGGGAAAAGTGCCACCTAATGGTACAAGAGGGAATTGTTCTTGGGCACAAGGTCTCGACTAAGGTGATTGAAGTGGATGTTGCTAAGGTTTCTGTCATTGAGAAAATGCCACCTCCTACCTCAGTCAAGACAGTTCAGAGTTTCTTGGGGCACGCGGGGTTCTATCGTCGCTTTATTAAGGACTTCTCAAAAATTGCTAAACCCCTCTGCACCCTGCTGGAGCATGACAGAAAGTTTGAATTTTCAGCAGAGTGTATGGCAGCATTCGAGCATCTAAAGAAGGCATTGGTTACCGCACCTGTGATACAAGCCCCAGACTGGAGTTTGCCGTTCGAAGTGATGTGTGATGCGAGTAACCATGCTGTTGGAGCTGTGCTGGGGCAGAGAAAGAATACGATTTTCCACTCCATCTACTACGCTAGCAAGGTACTGGACAACACGCAGCTCAATTACACTACAACCGAGAAGGAACTCCTTGCTGTGGTTTTTGCCTTCGATAAGTTCCGTTCTTACTTGGTTGGAGCAAAGGTGATTGTGTATACCGACCACTCATCTATTCGCTATCTGCTGGACAAGAAGGATGCTAAGCCAAGATTAATTCGATGGGTGCTTTTGCTTCAAGAATTTGACCTTGAAATCAAGGACAGAAAGGGGACTGAAAATCAGGTTGCTGACCATTTATCCAGACTGGAAGGAGTTCCGAACAGCAAAAGCAACTCTCCAATTAATGAGTGGTTCCCCGATGAAATGTTGATGTGTATTACCGAAGCCCCGACACCTTGGTATGCCGACATTGCCAACTTCTTGGCTTGTGGAGTTCAGCCCCCTGAAATGAAGGGACAACAACTGAAGCGATTTTATCATGACACAAAATATTATTTATGGGATGAGCCTTTTCTTTACAAGTTGGGGTCTGATGGAGTTATGCGAAGGTGTGTTCCTGAATATGAGCAGCGCGCAATTTTGTCCAGCTGTCATGCTGCAGATATGGAGGGCATTTCGCAGGGCATCGAACAGCAGCCAAGGTTTTACAATCAGGTTACTTCTGGCCCTCTCTTTTCAAGGATGCTCACAAGTTTGTTAAAGCTTGTGATAGGTGCCAGCGGGTTGGGAATTTGAGTGCCCGTCAGGAGATGCCTCTCAATAATATCCTCGAAGTGGAATTGTTCGATGTTTGGGGCGTCGACTTCATGGGGCCGTTTCCTTCTTCGTTTGGAAACCTATATATTTTGGTTGCGGTGGATTATGTCTCGAAGTGGGTCGAAGCTGTAGCTTATCCAACCAACGATGCAAAGACAGTCATTAAATTTTTGCACAAGCAGATTTTTACTCGGTTCGGAACCCCACGAGCTATAATAAGTGATGAGGGTTCTCATTTCATCAATAAAAGCCTAGCTGGAGTTTTGGCCAAGTATAATATTAGGCATAAGGTTGCTACAGCATACCACCCACAGACAAATGGCCTTGCTAAACTGTCGAATCGGGAACTGAAGAGCATTCTTCAGAAAATGGTTAACACAAGCAGGAAGGATTGGTCCCAACACTTGGATGATGCTCTTTGGGCTTACAGGACCGCTTTCAAAACTCCGTTGGGAATGTCTCCCTATCGATTGGTCTTTGGTAAGGCTTGCCACTTACCACTAGAGCTTGAACACAAGGCCTTTTGGGCATTGAAGAAGTTAAATATGAATTTGAATGATGCTGGAAAAGCACGATTCTTGCAGCTGAATGAGCTCGAGGAGCTCCGGTTGTTTTCCTATGAGAATGCCAAGATTTACAAGGAAAAGACTAAGCATTGGCATGACAAGAGAATTACACCTCGAACTTTGAAAGAAGGGCAGCAGGTCCTCCTCTTTAATTCAAGGCTGAAGCTCTTTCCCGGGAAGCTCAAGTCTCGGTGGTCTGGTCCCTTCACTATTGCTAAGGTATATCCATTCGGAGCTGTTGATCTCAAGGAGGAGAAATCTGGCTGCACATTCAGGGTCAATGGACATCGAGTCAAGGAATACTTTGGTGGCACTCTCAACCGAGAGAGAGGTGTCACTGCTCTGCCAGATGCTGGAGCATGAGGTACCCATGGTCTGCTTCAGCAGACCATGGTTTCTTTGTATATATTTTAATTGCTTCCTTTTAATTCTCGCCTAGCATAGTTGATTATGTTTGGTTCTGTTATTTCTCTCTGTTTTGGAACTTAGTATTTTATTTTATGATTGCATTGTGTTACTTAAGTCTTTGCCAGGAATTGCTCTATGAGTGTTGATGAAGGAACGCCAAGTTGAGCACACCTCAAGTTTGGGGGAGGAGACAAGGGTGCATAAATTGAAGAAGGAGAGCAGGAATTTTGGTTGTGAAATTACCGCAAGTATAGCACCTATTAGTATCAGGTATTTCATTTAAATTAATAAAATAAAAATAAATAAATAAAATAAAAGAAGAGAATAATTTTATAATTAAAAATTGGGGGAGGGAAGTCGAACGGTTTCCATTTTTTTTTATTCGAAAAGTTACTAATTAAAAAAGGGGGGAATGGTTTTCACCACACAATTTCACCACACTCTACCCGTCATTTCTCTCTCGCACACGACATTTCACCGTCTCCCTCGGCCGTTGTTTCCGTTCACTTTCCGACGCCGTCGTTCAGGTAAACTCCTTCCCCTTCTCCTTTCGGCGCTTGCTACAACATGGGTGTCTTGCTTTGCGCGATTTCGTAGGGTATTTGTGTTGGGTTACTATTTGCTTTGAGCGAAATTGCGAGTCTTGGTGTGGCTTAATTTTTGGGTTTGCCCGCATTAACTGTCGTTGTTCCTAGGGCCGCTAATTCTCGTTTTTTTTCTGTCTTATTGCGTGTGATTTTGACTGCAATTCTCCTTGGGTCTTCCTATCCATGTATGTTCGATATGCTCTTTTCTCTCCTTGCTTTTAATTGCATTTTTTTTATACACTTGGAGGTGTGTTGCTCCGTAGTCTTACCTTGAGCTGTCCCTCTGTAGTCGAACAGTGGTTATGTCTTGGTTGTGCCCTGAAATAGTTTTTATCTGGGTGGGGTTTTGCGATTTGCTGTGGGTTATGCGATTTGAAGCAGGCTCCAGCCTGTTAGTCGTGGTTTTGGGTTATCTCTGATGTTGTTCATTTGCCTTGGGTGTTCTATATGTAATTTTGTGCTTGTTGGGTGTTTCTTCTTGGGTTGATGTTGCCTTATGCTCACTTCGTGTTTACTGTTTTGCTTAGGTTCGTGCACATGGCTCCCAAGAAATCCACCAAGGCCGCCGCACCAAAGAAGGGCAAGAGCAAAAGCAAAAGTCCTGGTTCAGGCATAGGGAAACCCCCAACACCTCAACCCAGCCGGAACCCTCCCTCCTCGACTTCTCATTCGTCCCCTTCCACCGCCAGTACTCGCATCACTCGCGCTACTACTGCTTCCGTTCTTGTGCAGCTCCAATCCTCTCCACCTATCCTCCCTACTAAGAAACCCACTCCCAAGAATACCCGTGCCTCCGTTTCCAAAAAGACCAAGCTTCTTACTCCACCACCCACCCACGAGCACCCACCTACAGTTGTCCCTGTTCCCGTGGATGTTCCATCCATTGCCCCTCCCACTGCTGAAAATGTCCAAGCATTCTCTACCTCTGCTCCCCCTACTGCTGCGACGGTTGCTCATTCTGTCCCTACTCCCAATGCTGTGCCCCCTGCTGCAGCATCCCCTCCGCATTCCCCACCACCGGTTGCTGAAACCACGTCCTCTGACACCACTTCTTCTGAGGCCACTCCTGCTGCTACCCCTATTGCTACAGCAACCTCTGCACCTACCCCTGCTGAGACTACCACTCTACCTGACACTGTTACACCAACTGCTCCCTCTGAGCCCGCTGCTGCCACCTCTGCTGCAGCAACCTCTGTAGCCCCGCCCACTGAAGATGTTCCACCCCCTAAAGCCAACCCTGTTGCTGCGTCTGATGCTGCAGCACCTGCACCAAAACGGCGACTCAAGAAGGTGGCTAAGAAGCAGGTATCCCGCAAGAAGAGAAAGTTGGCTGCTGATCCTCCTGTTCTAACTCCGGAAGAGTTTGCTACCATCCCTCGCCAAGCCCCGCACACCTCTGCCCGCCGTTGGGAGGCCTTCATGGATAATCAACTTGTTTTGGAGAAGGGTTTTGATGTCGACTCCGATCAGTTACCAGATTTTGTGGAATCTGTCATCACTTTTCAAGGTTGGGAGAAATTTGCTCGACCGCAGCCTGCACCCGTGGTTGATGTTGTGCGTGAGTTCTACGCCAATCTGATTCGCGACAAGGAGGGCGTGGTCGAATCTCTGGTTCGGGGTGTTTTGGTGCGAGTGGATGTTGAGGACATTTACTCCATTTATCACCTGGCTCATTGTGGTTCGCGGGATTTCTTCAAGAAGCTGCTTAATCCGCCTGCCGAGCTTCTAAAGGAAGCGCTTGCTGTTGCTGCCAAACCTGGCGTTACTTGGTCCATTCCTACAGGTGCTGCTGGCCACATTTTCAGCCATTTTCTGACCGGCGATGCCCACATTTGGATGCATTTTCTCAAAAGTCGCATCCTGCCGACTACGCATGATACATTGGCCATGAAGGACCGTGTAATTGTTGTTGCTGCCTTGCTGAAGTCTGAACCCGTGAATGTGGCCCCTCTAATAATTTACTCCATTCTTGCTTGCGGAGCTAAACAATCTTCTGGCCCCTTGTCTTTTCCATCTCTGATTATGCAGGTTTGTCAGCGTGCTGGAGTGCCAATGTTGGAGTCCGAAGCTCGAGATTTGGGTGCAACCGATATTAACATTGCCCGTCTTCAAAAGCGCCATGCTACGAAGAATGCTGAAGCAACACCGAAGCCCCCAAGCTCCAACCGCACTCATGCTTCTCCGTCTACCTCTGCCGCTGCTGCTGATTCCACCTCAACGGAGCTCCCTGTTATTAGAGAGGACATCCAGGCTGTTCGAGTCTTGTGCAGCGCCCATGAGCGGCTTCTCCAAGCGCTCACTGACCAGCTTTCCCAGCTTCTGCCGGCAGCCCAACCTTGACTTCCCATGGTTCCTCCTCCACTTATCCTCTTAACTTATGACTTCTTTTGATACTATTGATATTTGGGTCTGTACTTAATACTTAATACTCGTAATGGTGTTTGTTGGTTTTGATGTTTCGTTATCGTGGTGTTAGTTGTTTATGCTTTTCCGGTTTTACTTCTTGTTGTGTCGCACCTTGTTGGTTTCTATGTTGCGCTGCTCTTCTCTTGCTTCGATGATGACTTCTCTGTGTCGTGCACGCTTGGATTCACCATTCGATTAGTTAATGCTCATCTCTAGATTGTTCCTTAGGTTTAACTTTTTATTTCTTGACGAGCTTTCCATCTTCTCTCGTGAAATGAAAATTGTGTTTTTGAAAACTTCATTACTTTGCCTTATTGCTTGCTCTTTATTGGCTTCATGTCTCGGTTTTGTATGTGTGAATGTTTACCTTCGGCTGCTTATGGTTTCCTTGAGGCGAAATGTGTTTTTATATCACTTGGGATATGATTTAGGCCTTCGTTGTTTATGTTGTGCCTTCTTTATTCTTTGCTTCTTATTTAACCTTTCACCCTACTTTGTGCCTTAGCCTCAATTCGTTTGTGTCCCTATCTCTCACGCCGTTTCCCTCTATTTTCACCCTCATCGTGAGCACTTTTATGAGTTCGGCCTTTTGACATTGGGGACAATGTCCGTCCTTAAGTTTGGGGGGGTGTGCTTCCGTTTCGGGTTGTTTTATTTTTGAATCTTGTACTCCATCTCGTTGTAAATTGGTGTTTCGTTTCCGTGAAATGTAGTGTGCGTAAAAAAAAAAAAGAAACAAAGAAGAGAAAAAGGGAAAAAGAGAGAAAATGTGTCGAAAAAAAAAATAAAAAAAAAAGAAATAAAAATCAAAAGAAAAAAACAAGACGAGAAAAATCGAAAAAAAAAACAGAAAAAGAAAAAAAAAATCGAGAAAAACTCGACAAAAAAAAAAAAAGAGAGAGTGAAAATAAAGGGAGGAATTTTCGTTTTTGTTTTTTTGGTTGCTTCATTTTGTGTAATAATATGGGGTATTCTTCTCTTACTTGGGATTGTGGTTCTAGTTGTTTAGGTCCTCTAAATAAGTGGTAGAACTCATTGGTGCTCTCGAATTAGTCACTCTATCCAAAAAAATTCCTACCTTAACCTTAGCCCACATTACAAGCCAATAAAGTCCTTTTGATCCTTGTGATATGAACTCCATTAGTGGAGAGGTTGCTATGAGTAGTTTGGAGTCAAAATAAGTAAGCATGATGATCATAAGCATTACTTGAGTGTGGAGTTGATTTTGATCATGTTGACTTGGCATTGTGATGATGTGCTGTGCTGTGCTGTTTTTTAGATGCTGAAGCATGATGGAAATGCCTTGTTAAACTAGAAGGAAGGGTTTTGAGATGAGTTGATACTATTTTGATGATTGAATCCTAAATCTTTTTCAACTGTGCTGAGAAGTGTATGAGTATGAGCTAGCATGACTGAAAATTCCAACTTGGGTGTCCCTTGAGTCGTTTTGTCTCTTTTGTTGATCGAGGACGATCAACGGGCTAAGTTTGGGGGGTGGGGTGATAACTCTTGAAAAAGAGTTATATTCTCTTTTATTTTAGTCCGTTTTTTAGAGTCTTTCGTCTATGTTTACCCGAATAAGTGTTGTTTTAGTCTTGTATTTGATTGTTTGAGTCCTTTCATGTTTAATTTGTGTTTTGGAGTAAATAACGTTGTTTTTGGAGGATTTGGAGTGAATTGCCGTGCAGGAAGTTGCCTTATTTTCGAAATCTTTGCTGGAGCAAAGAAAGAAGATGCTGAAGCAAGGCTGAGCTGACCCAGTCCCAGTCAACTTGGTCAAATTTCGGGAATGACGTGGATAAAGTCAAATTAGCTGAGCTGGGTGTGCGAAAATAGCAGAAATTCACCTATTTTCCTCAAGGACAATTTGGGAATGTAGCTAAAAGTGGAAACCTAGAATTGGGGAAGGATATAAAATGCCAAAGGAGAGAGAAAAGAAAGGACTCACTCACATTATTTTCATCGCCACACATCGAGCTGGAGATTTCAGCTGGGAGCAGGAAGAACACACAACAGAGGAAGGAGGCGAGCTCCAGCTCCGCCATTGCCGACGAGAAGCCAGCTCGAGGTTGAGGAATCGTCTCGTGCTGCGGCTAATCGAAGGGGGATTCTTCCTCTCGTCCCTTTATCTTTAAATTCCTATTTTTAATTATGGATTTCAGTTCTCAAAACATGATTTCAGCTTCCACCCTTGTAAATATGAGCTAATTTAGTAGACCATGGCTATGGATGAAACTTGCTTGAGTTGAACCGAATGTTATGCATCGTGAATGAAATGGAGTTTTGAATATTTTGGTGGTTTAATTCTTAAAATTACAACTCTTGTGGGAGCTTGAATGTTTGTGATTCATGCTTAGCTTAGATTTGGGAAAATTGAGGCTAAGTGTAGAAACCCCAAATATTGCACACTTCATGCATAGGAATATGTGATTTTGTGTTTGTAAAAATGCCTAGGAGAGTGAAAATTGGTGCTGAATCTAAATTGAATTGGGCATAGGAATATGTTAATTAATTTAGACAAGGCTACCTCACCTATTTTGGAAAATCTAGTTGAGAACCATAGTAGGCAACAATTTAACTCTGTGCTGTTTACGATGCTATAGCACATTTTCTGCAGCAAGTGATTCCATAGCTAGGGTCGTTTTTCTCATCGATTAAAAAGGAATTTGTCTGATCCGTTTTGCCCATTTTTCCCTTGTTTTTAGTCATCCCCTGTTTTATGTTTATTGTTTATTTCCCATTTAATTCATGCCTAGGTTAATTAAACAAATCAAATCAATTTCCCCATCAATTAAACCGAGTTGAGTGTTTGTGCACCTTTAACCCTTCCCTGTGGAATCGATACTCGGAGAATACTCCGTTTTATATTACTTGTGATAGTGTGCACTTGCACTAGTGTGTTTCACACACGCGAACAACGACTCTTCGTGAGTGCGAGGAACTGAGATCTGGTTGAACACCAGCGTTTCCAGGATTTAAGTAATCTCATCTTCAAAGTTTGGCCTTGAAGTATGTTCCTATGAACTTGTTCTTTTGCCTCTATGCGCGGATTGGTGTTGTGAGATTATCCCGAGCTTGTGAACTGGTGATGTCAGCCAATTCTTCTGAGCATCTGCTTCCAATCTTGTAACCCTTTTCTTCTCACTCCTTATGCAACTTGAACTGGTGATTCGAACTCAGTTAATCTTGAACAGCTTTGTTATAACTCAAAGAAAATCCTAAACAAGACTTCACAAGTTTAGCAAAACTAGAGTTATTTTAGAGACACTCTAAACTGGTAGTATCTATACAATCTTTTGATACATCAAAACAATCAAGTAGGTAGGAATACTTCCTAACAATTTTCATCTTTTTAATGTTTTCAAAAACACCACTAATGAACTGGTAAAGGATCAGTTTTGAGCTTACAAATGATATCTTAACAAGTTCTGATCTGAATCATTATTAACGATTCCCACTCGGGTCAAATCTGGTCGGAACCGGGTCAAAACCGGTTCAGACGCAGATTCGGGTCAAATTCCACTTATTATTTAATAATTATATTTTTTATTTTTTCTTTAAAAAAAAAGTCAGATTCAGTCAACATTTTTAATTCTATTTTATTTAAATGTAGGAATCAACTTATTAATACTCAAATATTATTTAAATCATATAGATATTAAAATCTAATTCGAAATTTAGTTATTTCTAAAAATGACACTTGAAAATCTCATTTGGACAAAAAAGTGTACTTTGAGTATTTTTATAATTTTTTATAAAAAATGATTATTTTTGCAATATGTATTAGTCTAAATGAATATTTCGTAATTTTTCTCTTATTATTAATTCAATGCAAGAGTGAAACTCAGCTTGTGTGGAAAAATACATATTAATCATAGCATTTACAAAAGAATACAGTATGATTTTTACATAAAAGATATGTGATCAGTTGCATGCATATTATTGTTTTTAGTAGAAGAGTTTTTTTTTTCCTGATATTTTCGTAGGATTAAAAAGTATTTAAAATATTAATTAAAATGTAGTAATTATCAAATTAAATATAGTAGTGTATTATAAAATAATTAAAAATAACCTAAATTCGTAAAATATTCTCTAATGAGTTCAACACATGACTAGATTTTATCAAGATTCCTAAAGTATGATCATTTATTACCATAAATGTAATTTAATTACGTGGAAGGGAATAAAAACAAAAAAATAAAAGAAAAACCTTGGGGGCGATCAAAAACTTTCCTTATTAATGAGAAAAAAACAAATAAAAGTAGATGCGAACTAGAATTTATAATCCTAAACTATAATCATTAATTACCTTAGACAGATTTTGATATGCCGACATTCAACAGCGTTGATTAATTTGAAATAACTTCGTCAAAAATAATTGTAAAACAACCGACTTAGTTCAAAACTAAGCGAAAGCTGATAATATTAACTAGATTTTATCAAAGATTTACTTAAACAAATAATACTTTATTTCCTTATTACAAAGATACGCCCACATTAAACAACGTAGATTAATTTGATATATATATATATATATATATATATGGCTTCATGAACCCGATTTCGTTTATGTTTGTTGGTTTCTTGAATGATGGAGATTTGCAACAACGTTTACTTTTTACGCGGGAGAAAACGTGCGTGCAGAAGCAGGCCGGTGAAGGGGCAGATTCAAATCAAGAAAGCGCCGCAACCCATCAGTACTGCTAGTGATGAAACGAAGAAGAAGAGGAATTTGCAGTCGGATTGTGGCAGAGATGATGGTGATGATCCTAATTTGAAGAAGAGAAGAACTGAAAATTTGATTTCTGATGATTGTGTGTCAATCCATAATTACGAGAGTTTGGGGAAGATCAGCCAAGGCTCCTACGGCGCCGTATACAAAGTTCGAGAAAAGCGAACCGGCGAAACCTTGGCGGTGAAGGAGGAGTTCCAGGGTTTATCTCCGACGACATTGATGGAAATCGATCTCCTCAAGTCTCTGGGCCGCCATCCCTCGATCGTGGGATTCAAGAAAGTGGCGGTGGACTGTTGGAAAGAAAAACTGAAAAAGGAGACATCCCCTAAATCAAGGA
>JAPKLW010003761.1:0-25252 GCA_026898455.1 Plectranthus barbatus
TCTGAGGAAGTGCAAAAGGTGTGACAAGTTGTGCAATCATGATTCGAGAAACTGTGATAAACTGAAAAATCTTGAGAAGCCGGCGGGTTGATTTTAATTTGCTGTTTTTGAGTATTTTTACATTGTAGTACGTTTTGTTTTAGTTTTATTTCCAGCAAACGTTATCATTGTTTTAGTTTATATCTTATAATACTTTGTTCTTCTCAGTATAATTTAATCATTGTATTCTGTTCTAATTTTTTTTTTTATGGTACTTGATTTTATATGCAACGTCCTTTATCATTAATATAGTTTATAGGTATCATCAATCTTCAATTAGTTTATCATTTTTTATGTCTTCTGAAATTTAGCTAGTCTTTAAAATGTTATAATATCAACGAAGTTACAAGGATTTTACGTGGTGTTAATGTTATTCGATTAAACAGAGTTCGTATTATCTTACTTAATATTTTGTAATTATTGTTTAATTCATCTCATTCGTTGAAACTTTAGTTTTGTCGAAACAGCATACTTGATATTAAAAACTTTGTTTTTTAGCATTTTTCTTATATGTTGATATCATCATTATTCATGTTGTTTATCATTAAATTTAATGAAGTTGCAAAAAATGACCCTTACTTTAAATGATATATTTCAAATTAATTACAGTGTTATTATGTATTGATAAACATTTTTGTATATTGGAAACATAAATTATAAAAGCAAAATACATTTACAAATTTATAAGCAATATTCAAAATACTTAATAGTTTAAAACGTTCAACTTTTAAACAAAAATATCATTCACTGATTTGTTTCTAAAACCACAAAAAAGCATAAAGATGTTTGTCACCACAACATTCACATTCTAACCCTGAATTTGGAGTAAGTCATCAACAAACTTTCCAACATCCACCTCACTAATCTCTCCCTCAGCTTCGATGTATTCTTCGCTTTCTTTTTCATTCTTCAGTTCACAGGCATTATTTGGAGACAAGAGTAGTGTGCACGTATATTTGGCTCGTAGATATCGGTAGACTACCTTGCTCCTTTTTGGTAAGCATTGGCACCACTCCGTCTCTTTCTCCCCGTTGTAAAGCTTCATGTGTCTCATCATCAGAATAACACAGTCGCGCTTGTTCAAAAAAATTAAAAAATGATATGGTTAATGTAAAATTAATGATATTCAATCAACTATTAAATGACAATGTACCAATAAGTATTCTATATGACATCCCACACACATAAAAATGATATTCGAAAACCTAATTCATAAAAGGTAAAGTACATGTCAAATGCGATACACTATATTTACTAAGTAGTGATTTTTTGAAAATTTACAAAATTTCCGCGTTGATAATATTCCGCCCTTAATTTTCATTATAAAGATAATTATCATTTTTTTTAAACGCAAATTCGTCAATCCAACTTGTTTTTCATTTTTCTACGACGAAATTGTTTCGTAAAACAAAAACTCAAGAATTCGTACCTGAGGAAGATGCGCCGGCGGTTGATTTTGGTACAGTTTCTGAAGGTTTAGCACCCAATTTGGTCTTTTTTTTCGGACCCATGGTTTTTGGTTGTTGTCGCCGTGGGATTTCGTTCGGAAACTGTTTGTTGTTAGCCCTAGTTTAAATATGAATGCAATGCATCAATTTTTTGGTTTGGGTTTAAGATCGTAAAACAAAATATAAAAAATGACAGAGCTCACCGGATTTTTGAAGAGTTTTCGCGGTCGAACACTGAGTGACTGAGTTGTGAGTTTTGTTCGATGGTTTGTGGCGTTGAAGACAAATTGACCTAATTTGTGTTTTTTATGAATCATTAATGACAACAAACAAACATCCTAAATATTCGATTAAATTTGTCTAGATCGTGTTTGATCCTATTTGGTAACTGCCCCCATAAATTTCGACTTTCAGTTTTTGCTTATGCGGTTTTTTTTTCCATTTTTGCCCTTTAAATGACAAAAACTATACTATTTAATGATAGACGGAAATATTTAATCTGGGACGTAGATGTACAAAATGGATGGTTAGATTTAGTTCTCTGTTCATTCACAAAGACTTGTTCAACCTAGATCACTATATATATATATATATATATATATATATATATATATATATATTTGTATCTTCGGAGAAATCTCAATAATGGATATCTCACACGTAAAAATTCTTTGATAAAAGATTTTGGATTTGACACCACTTAGAAACTCACGAGGTCGACTGCCCCTATAAGTTTTGAATTATTTTACAATTATATTTTTAAAAAATAAAATAAAATTATAAAATACAATTTTTACAATTAGTCGTGACCACTACTGTACTCATTTCAGGTGCCTAGTTAAGCCCCAAGATTAGGACTAGAAAATTAAAATGAAGAGAGAAGTAATGATTTCACCGGCTTTTGACTCAATTGAAAGTTTATAATAATTTATAATTTATATAAACCAACAAAGTCAAGTGTTTATCAATTAATTATTAGGTTTCTTATCATGCATTCTTTGTTCCATGAATCGTGGTCAATATATTTTCTATTATACATTTTAAATATTTTTATTAATAATTAAATAATTAATTAATTATATTTTATATATAAATAAACAACAAATATTATACTCTATACTTCATTATTCATAACCTCTACAACACTATCTTTCTCATGAATGGATTAAGAGAAGGTGAGGAGATGAGTCACCAAAGGTTAGGCTACTTTGTATATCCTTTTTTAAGACAAAACAACCCTAATCTAATATCATCACACATGTTGTCACTGAAACATAGACAATCCTCCATTGCCTGCAACCCCAACTGACGAAGTTTGCCAAGGCCAAGAACTGGAGGAGGAGGAAAGAAGGTGAACACTTCATCTTCAATATCAAAGCAAGAAACAGAGAGGCAGACGTTCAAGTCGAACACCAGCCAATGAAGATTTCCATGCAGATATGCTCCGATGGAACCAGCATCATACTCCATCACCTGGCCATGTGCAATGCTTCTCCAAGTTCCTGTTCCGAGAGTGTATACACGGCAGTTGTGTTCGGGAATGCTCAGCAGCTCCTCTGTTTCTTCATCACGAATAAAGTCGTGGAAGATCCTAACTGCTTTGATTTTTTCTGTTTTGCTGCCCTGTATCACTCCTTAGTGAATGAATGTGAACTTGATTGTACTCGGTCATTTTCAAATTTAATTGCAGTTAGCCTCTTTCCACATTAAATGATTAGTAGCATCATTATTTGAATTAAAATTGAGTGTAAATTATTTAAACGAAAAAAGATTATCGTCAACATAATTAATAGAGATGTTTATCGGACTAGTTCGTTGGGTTTTGAGTCATCGCATCGGGTTGTGAACTATTGGTCTAAGTCGATTCGGATTAAAAAATTTCCATGATCGTTTAAGGTGGTAGATTTGTGAAGAATTCGTGGCTGTGTTCATGCTCACCTAGAATTAATGATATTCTTCACTTATAAGTTGATGTATTATTTTGTTATTTATTAAGACAATTTTCAAATTGAATTGCAGTTAGTCTCATTCCACAGTAAATGATTAGTAGTAGGCTTCGAAATTGAAACTACTTCCCTTTACTAAAAATGTCCATACGTTAATATCATTATTTGAAAATTGACTGTAAATTATTTACATGAAAAAAAGAGTGTCGCCAACATAATTAATAGAGATGTTAATCAGAATAGTTCATTAGGTTTCAGGTCTTCCTATCGGGTTGCGATTTCGGGTTGGCTCATCAGTTGATCACTAAGTATTTTCTCTTTAACTAGTAAAAAGATATAAAGTATTTAGTCTCTTTTATATATATTTAAAAAAAAATTCCTAAAAAAATACATGTCAAACGTCAAATATTATTCAATTTAAAATTTAAAAACATAATTAACATTTTTATTACCAATGTTTGACTTAATTTTCAAATAAATTTCATTATTTATTAAAAAATATTTGAACTAAATGTAATTCTATAACTTAAAATATAATTAAAAAATAAAATGTTAAATATTAAAAATAATTCTAATAATATTGTTGAGGTTTGACCTATTCAATCTAGTCAATATTATCTAGAAAATCTGGGCCAGGACCCATTAAACTTTGGCCCACTAACCGAAACCCACAAGGCCAAACAAAAAGACCTCAATTAAGTTGATTGTCGAAGTCCACCTAACTGAGGCCCCCAGCTGCTCCAAACAAACAACTACGAAATTCACTGAAATGAATACATGCATGCAACTAGGGATATCAATAAAGTCCGAAATCGATGGGCTAAAATGCAGGTTAGGGTAAAAAAATTTCAACCCGAAATTAATTTTAACCGAATGGGTTGAATCCGATGGGTTGGCGGCCCGAACGGGCTGAGCCCGGTGGGTTGCGGATCGGCCCGTAGGTCCGAAAATATTTAATAATATATAATATTTTATTATTCATTATTTCCAATATTATTTATATCCTACTATACCCAAAAAACTAATTCTCTAGACCTAATTTTCCGTCACACAAAATCTCATTTATCTCTCACAATGACGTAGTCCATTACCCTCAAATCGAAAAATCCTCAATTTCTTCCTCTTTCATTGTATTCCACTCGTCACTCTCCTGATTAGCATACCTACTCATTTCTTCCTTTCAAGCACCTTTAGTCTCTCATTGTTATGTTCACCCAAGTGAAAGCTACATTTAATTTTATAATCTCTATTTTATCATATCATATGTTGAAGAATGTACTTCTATTACTTAAATTAGTTGGTATATAAGGATTGATATTTTTTAAAACTATGATTGGCCAATCTTTTATCTACTTATCACTATTTTTTTTCGAATATATTGTTGTCTGATGTCTTTTATTTATGTTGGTACATCATTTTAATTTTTATTTTGTTTTAGGAGTTGTTAAAATATTTTAAGAAAATATTTACAAAAATAAACTCGTAAATCTTGCCAACCCGACGGGTCAGCCCGAAAACCGGTGGTTTAGAGTTAGGTTCAAGAATTTTTAGCCCGATAAAAATTTAGCCCGATTTAACTCGGACCGAATAGCCCTAAACCTGATAGGGTTAGCCTGAAACCCGACGAATCAGCCCGATTGACATCCATACCTGCAACTATGGCCAGATACATGAAGCTTGGAATGTGAAGCACACATCAATTATAACTGACCTTGAATTTTTTCGGATCGATTGCGGGAATCTTGAAGACGTCAACGAGACGGGTTAGGGTTAGATAGGCCCACTTAATTGCACGGGCTTCCTCACTTAACGTCTACAAAAGGGAGACCCGGTCCCATTTTGAGGAATACAAATTTTCTTATTAACTAGATTAGATTTTGCAGAAATTCTTACTAAATTCTTATTTTGTTCCCCATCTCGTTTCTTTAATTGCAAAAATTGCTCTTACTTTTATGTTCACTTGCTATTTTCTTTAATATGATTTTGAAAGTCCTGGTTTCTATATTTTGAACCTCAATAAATATAATTATTATAAAAATATTAATATGAAATTTAATCGGATTAATCGCGTCAACCCATTAATTTTCGGGATCAACCCTGTCAGGCCTCAAGCTATTCCACCTAATTTTTTCAGGTCAAAATATGTTAGCCAGAACACACTTTTTTACTGGAGTTATTCTAGCCAATATATGAACTAAATTCATCCTTAACAACTATAACTAGTATCATTCGTCTTTTTGGTGATAGTGAAGTTTTAGTGGACCGGATGGTCTCGTGGTCTTTATCTCTTCATTTTGAAGAGAGTTTTCTGTGTTAAATTGGTGTGTTCTTATTTCTTTTATTTCCTGCAATTTTGCTGATTTCTAATAATTCGAGTAGGTGTTTATTTTGCTTCCGCTAGTTTGTCGGTTTGGTGTTTCTAATTTTTATTTTTTTTTTGCAGGCCACTGATAAGCTCATTTTTCTACTATCTTATCATATTGTTTTTCTTTTCTTTTATGCATTTTAGCTTGTTTTCTTGAATAAACTGAGCATGAGTATATATTAGAGGGTGTTATGCTTGTCATGGTGAGATTTTGCAGGTTTTAGGCCAAATCCAATGGAGAATCCGTACCGAAAGCAGCAGATGTTCAAATAAATAGTCACACATACTTCCACCGATGGAATCTGAGCTAATGGAGCATGGCAATTGAAAGATCTTTGAGTTAGCTTTCCAACGCAACTGGAATCGGATCAATCAGAGTTTGGATGCGAAAGTTATGGCCAAAATCGTGAGACTGTGCAGAAGGGTCGGAAGTGGCAAAAACGTCACTGTTTCGACCGAAATGAAAGCCATCTCGACCGAGATAGAAGCATCCATCTCGGCCGTGGCAAGGCCTATCTCGACCGAGACAGACTGATTGGTGAGATTTTGCGGGATTTTCACATCTTTTGGGCGAGAATTTCTTGGGGAACAAGATATACATCAATTTGGAAGCAATAAATCATACCTTTTGAAGATATCCATCCAAGGCCTCAACCCTACTCCTATATAAACTCTTCCATAGCTCAGAATTATTAGCCTTCACTTCTTTTTAATCTTCTTCCCCTTTTTCAGTTTTTACACCTTTATTTTCTGTTTTCTTTAGAATT
The DNA here is from genome assembly GCA_026898455.1 of Plectranthus barbatus. Classification (NCBI taxonomy): domain Eukaryota; kingdom Viridiplantae; phylum Streptophyta; class Magnoliopsida; order Lamiales; family Lamiaceae; genus Plectranthus; species Plectranthus barbatus. Next base: position 6,566 of record JAPKLW010003761.1, read on the forward strand.
CCTCTTTACTTTTATTTGTTGAACCTTTACTTTTTAATGCAATCTTTAATATTCCCTGCTATGTCTATTTTCAATATGTTAGGCTAGAAGCCTAAACAGGTTATAGGGTTTCTCCATCTGTGATGCTTGTTTAGATTCAATAATTCAAATCCTTTAATTGGTTTAAATCCTATGTTTTATTTTAAATCTATTCTCATCGAAGGATCGAGAGATGAAGATTGAGGTAGGTTTCAGTTATCAATCGAAGGACCGAGAGGTGAAGGTTAGTAATAGGAAGTTTGGATTTAATACTTTTGATTATCTGTCCGACCAAGAAGATTTCAATTGTAGGAAAATCTAGATCTTTATGAAATTGATTAATTGGTGTATTTTGAGACCGATAGGAGATAAATCACTAATTAGTAATTTAGGTTTTAATTGCCGGACCAAGGAATTAATTCCACAATAAAAGGTTTTCCACCAAAATTGTGTTTTATTGGGTTTGAATATTTGTTTCTTGCATGTTGATCAGATTGGTAGATTTCCCTAGAATTTGTGCTTTTTAATATTTGAATTTCTCTCTTTAATTATTTCTTTTGAAAAACCAAAAACCTCAAATTTGATTTGCCCAAACAAAAGTTTTGAGAACCATGTTCAGTATATGATTGTCCATCGTTGCACTATCTCTGTGGGATCGACCAACCCTTGGGTTGTCTTATAAATGCACTATCTCTGTGGGATCGACCAACCCTTGGGTTGTCTTATAAATTTATTTGCCCTTTGCTATAATTTGTATGCAGATTTAGCATCGATAAGCCACTTTCCCAAGACAGTCATGAGAGGGTTGTCTGACATTTCCAAGAATATCAAAGACGGATAGTTTGTGAGAGAAGAAAGAAACTCATCTACCCCAGTGAGATTGTTTTCCCAAATTAAGACGATGCTCTTCCAAGTGTTGTAAATTGGCCAGGCTGGGTACAAAGCCAGTGATTGAGTTTCTGTTGAATTCCAGATAGAAGCATTGTTGATGGAGGTTGGGATCTTGCCGCTTAGTCTGTTGTAGGAGAAAGAAAGTTCTCTGATATCACTTCCACACATAAGAGATTTCCATCACCTCCAAGATAGTTTTCTTCAGCAATGATATGTATCAATACAAGCATACAGATATTCAGATTGGCATTGCTACACTAAGTCTATCAATAACATGGCTTCATTGTTTCTAAACTCCTCAGGCATCCAATCATCTTCTGCATCGCCATCGCAATCTCCTTCAAGTACTACCATCTCTACCTTTGCAGTGGAACCAGGACCAAATGAAACAACTTGACCACCCTTTCCCTCTATACGAGTGCCGTGAAAACAGAGAGTGATATACCATTTGAAAACTGTAACTGTAACTGTAAACTTCTTGAACCACAAGATTAATAGTCAGAATGTGACATATGATCAAATGAAAGAGACAATTTCCCTGCAGGTTATAAAATTATCACTTTCAGAGCATACCACTGACTATATATTTCCTCAATGTTGAGTCCACTTCCTCTTTTACCTCAGAGCTCACATCAAAAACAAATTATCAAGACTTCAAATAGTAAGTCGTCTACACAATTCAAAATCAATATTAAATTATTTTAAAATATTTTTATACAAAGTCACAATCTATTTAATATCAATTAAACTCAATATTAAATTATTGGACAGGGTTGACAACAAAGTCCTGACAATCTATTTAACATCAATTTCTCCATTACTGTCTTTTGCCTTCATCCCATATGATCAAGATTAATTTTAATATTTTTGTTCTTAAAATATCAAAATGGCAAATAAGTTAAAGTCTCATTAGATTCTATCAAATATTACATAAGTTGAATTGTACTTCTCTGGTTTGATTAGGGCATGGCTTAGGGGAAAACAGATTATTATTTAATCAAGTTTATATTATTGGACAGAGTCTACTTGACCCGATGGTTGACCCGTTGTGTCCTTGTCAGTTGTCATATACGTAATCACCATTAATCATTGCGTGGAAAGAAATTTATATATTTTTCTAAGTCTTGTGTATTTTAAATATTTTGAGAAAATATATATCCTACCTTATTAAAATAATTTAGATGTTACAATTATAATCGCTCAATCAACCTAATAATTTGAATCTCGTACACATTCGTTATTATTTTTTAAAAGAACTGAAAAAAACTAATTAAAGTACTATAAGTCTCAAAGTTTATAAATTTCATCACTTGCAAAAGAATTTTTTTTTTTTTTTAAAATGAGAATGGGAATTCTCTATATATGTATGGAATTAGTCATATGCTATTAATTAAGGTGAGTATGTTAACTAAGAACAATTAATACTTCCCTTTTATTTTAATGAATGGATGACTAAAATTAAGTTTTTTCAAATAGGGGGTTATGCCGTTTAGTAGATTCATCTTTGCATTTCAAATATACATAATATACTAAATAATTAGCATAATATACTGATTGATCAAACATGATATATATGATTTAATAATCACATATAACTGGTTATTATGAGATTTAATTCATATAAATAAATATAGTTATATTAATTATATTTAATATAGGGAGAGGATCAAATGCAAATTTCAATTTGTAATAAATAGAAATGAATTTAGATCATTCATCTAAAAAATCAATGATTAAGATTAATCTTTTTCTCAAAGTCATAATAAAAATTTTCTTTAATTTTTAATCCTTAATACTTATATCTCAATTATTTGTACTATTAAATCAATGGTTGAAATTCATTCATATATAATACAAACTACAATTTTAACATTTGATCACGTCTCAAATTAATATAACATATTAAGAATGAGGGTTATTCAATTTTCAGTACTGGTGTAAATTTAGTTTTTTGGTAAAAAAAAAAAAAAAAAAAAAATGAATGCGCGGGCCACAAAGATGCTAGCTGCACCGATTGCAACAACATTTATTTAGGACAGCAGTGTCGTTATACGTCAAATCAAATAATTAATTACAAGAGTTCGTATTTATATTTATTCAGGAGAATTTCTACTTTCTGTAAAATCCATCCTACCAAAATCATGGAGAAATCTTGCTTTGCCTCTGCTATTTTTATCCTGTTACTAACTATCATCACTTTCACACCCTGCTTCTGCACTGCAGTTCTCAGTTCTGCCACCGACAAGCATGCTCTCCTTTCCCTCAAAAACTCACTCATATCCGACCCGCATCATATCCTGACCCGGAGCTGGTCCCAAAACTCATCATCATCTGTTTGTGATTGGATTGGTGTGTCGTGCGGCATGAAACACCGCAGGGTCACTGCCCTCAACCTCTCCGGTTACGACCTTGCCGGAACTCTTCCCCCGCATCTGGGAAACCTCACGTTTCTCAGATATTTTGACATCAGCTACAATGCTTTCGCGGGATCCTTACCTCTGGAGCTCTCCAATTTGCGTCGTTTGAAGGTGATGAATGCGTCAGTGAATTCGTTCACTGGAGAATTACCGAGATTGCCTCAAGTGGAGCAACTCATTCTCAACAACAACAGTTTCTCGGGATCAATGCATCCGTCTTTGTTCAACAATTCCAAGCTACGGGTGTTACGTTTGAGTAGCAATTCAGTGGGTGGGAATATTCCAAATGAGATTGCAAATGCTTCTTCCCTTGAAATATTACGCTTGGGCGATAATGGCCTCACGGGTAGTCTCCCAAGCGACATGTGCTATAATCTCCAAAACCTGAACACACTTTCTCTTGCGTTCAACCAAATTGGTGGGGAAATCCCATCAAATATATGGAGATGCTCACACCTTCAGAAGCTGTATTTATCCGACAATCGTTTTAGTGGCAACATCCCTCCTGAGATTGGGAGTTTGAGCTTACTCACAAATTTGTATCTCGAGAGTAATGATTTCGGAGGTATGACGATTTCTTTCAACTTGCAATATATTGATTTTATATTAATGATTGCTCAAATCAGGTGGTGATAAGTAAAATAATAATTTCAGGAAGAATTCCATCATCTGTGTTCAACCTTTCTTCATTGACAGTCTTGACCTTCTTCAACAATAGTTTATCTGGAAGTATCCCAACTGTGCTCAATCTGCCAAAGCTTCAAGAGCTGTATCTCAATTATAACGAGCTTACCGGAAATATTCCATCTTCAATTTTCAAAATTTCTTCATTGAGGATCTTGAGGTTAAATTCTAATAGCTTATCAGGTAAGTATGCCACATAACAAATGACCAATGGCCAATAAAATCTATATTTATAAATATACTAAATGAGAGTAATTCTAAATAATTACATGCTTTTCTTTTTTCCCTTCACAAACATCATCACATCACATCTATTTTATTTAATATTTATTCAATTAGAATGTACATAAACAATAAACTTTAATAAATGTGGCCTACTCGTGGAGTAGTGGTGAAAGTGTCGTACTTATAATGACCAATAGATCATGAGTTTGACATTCTAAGGAAAGCACACGACAACTTTAATGTAAGGTTGTATATGCTAAATCTCCACAAAAATATAATTTAATTCCTGTTAGGAGGATTATTAATGACTAATGAGTAATGAAATCTATCTAAAAATATATTAGATGATCAGTGTAGTTTCAAGTAATTACATTCTTGTCATTTTCGTGCATAAAAAATCACATTCATTAATATTAATTTTATTTTATTACTATTTCTTCAATTAAAATATATTATAGATTTATAATAAACAATAATAAAAATCCATTACTCGGGATATAGTAGTAAAAACGTTTTACCTATTAACAAGAGGTTGTGGGTTTGAGATTGTCTTAGAATATATCGGTGTTTGAGTTAAGTAAATGCATTTATATTAAATAAAAATAATAATAATAATAATCTAACAAAATATATTTGTCATTCTATAAAAATATTACACTTCACCAATTTATTGTATTTACTATTTTTTAAATATCACAAGTATAATTTTTATGGACAAATTTGTAAAATTAAACTCCGATTTGTAGGTTTTTTTTATTTAATTACTTTATTGTTATTATTACTAAATTTGTATAATATTGAAGATAAAAAAATTGTATATATTTCAGCAATTATTAAAAATATATAATTTATTAATTATATCCAATGTTGTAAAAATCGGCGCCTAGGACCGCCTAGGCGCCGATTAATCGCTAGGCGGAGGTCCACCGCCCCGATAAATGCGAAATTGGCTAGAAAAATCGGTTTTAATTTAATCAGTGATTAATCGGCGATTAATCGGTCTAGGCGGATTAATCGGATTGGATTAATCGCTCATTAATCAGAAAAAAATCGGCTGAAGTAAATTTTAATTGTAGATTCAATTTTTAAATTTTATTTTCAATTGTAAATTCAATTTTTAAATTTTAATTTCAAAAAATATTTAAAAACATAAAAATATAAATTAGAATAAATGTGTAAAACTAATTTTATTCCCAAATCAAATTTCCCAACCAAATTCACGATTCCTCAATCCTCACCTCTGCACGCCATACTCCTCCACCCACGGCCCCCACCGAATGTGTGGATGGTTGTAGTCCGAATATTTAACTTTCATTATGGTTTGCTTTTATTTTAGGCTTTGCTTTGTTCATTGCTTTTATTTTGGATTGATTTGAATTGCGATGATATTTGTGCAGGAATATTTAAACTTTAGTTTATGATTTACATTTAATTTGGATTTTGCTTTTAAATATAAAAGTGCTTGTTGCAAGAATATTTATACGTTTGAATTTAAATGTGAGGATGTTTGTTGCAGGAATATTACTTGAGATACATATAAAATGTTGAAATTTTACTTGCTTTTAAATATATAATTTGTTGGTAAGATTTTTATATATTACTTGAGATATATAAAAAATAAAAAAATAAAAATACTTAAACCGCCTAGAATCCGCCTCGAATCCGATTAATCCCCGCCTAGACCGCTTAGGCGCTAGGCCCCCCTCGACCGCCCGACTAGCGCCTAGCGATTTTTACAACATTGATTATATCTCAATATTATAAAATAAGATATTATATGTTCAATCTGCACATTGTGGGTCGAAATCTTGTATCTGAAATATTTAACTATCAGGATCGCCGCATCAGAGTGACTTATGTCACAGTATCCCAAACCTCAAACAACTTTCTCTTGCGAGCAACCAATTTTGGGGTGAAATCCCACATAATATATGGAAATGCACACAGCTTGAGTATCTTGATTTATCCGACAATCATTTCAGTGGCAACATCCCACCTGAGATAGGAAACTTGAGCATGATCAAATACTTGGATTTAAGCTATAACAGTCTGTCAGGTATGTATACATATCTCTCCACAGTGTATCCAAGTTCAAATTTGGCTCTTATATTCTTCCTTGGAATTCATTAATGAAATGTGAAATAATTATCCATATATGTCAATATATGATAGGGGAATTACCACAGGAGATTGGTACTCTACCAAGCTTGGAGCAGTTGGGAGTGTACAATAATTCCTTATCTGGCTCCATCCCATCTTCCATATTCAACTTATCAACCTTGAAGAATTTATCTCTTTCATTCAATGAGTTTTCAGGTAGTCTTCCTCGGGACATGGGGAATTCACTTTTCAATCTTGAAGGGCTTGTTTTAGCTGTGAACAGATTCAGTGGGCCAATTCCGACCTCTCTTGCAAATGCTTCTAAACTTGCTTTCTTGGACATGAGCGCCAACTCCTTCAGCGGCTCCGTACCAAATTTTGGTCATTTAAGACTCCTACAATATCTTCTAATTGGGGGAAATAATTTATATGGTGCAGAATCCCCCACGCATGAGCTGACATTTCTCTCTTCATTATCTAATTGTCGATATTTAAAACGACTGGCAATATCAAATAATCCGCTAAATGGCATTCTACCCAAGTCAATCGGGAATTTCTCCACTTCTCTTCTCTATATCTATGCATCAAACAACAGTATCCAAGGAGTTATTCCTTCTACTATTGGAAATTTAAGTAGTTTGTTAACTTTGGATTTGGAAAGGAATCAGATTACTGGGATCATTCCACCTGCAATTGGGAAACTGAAGCAACTCCAACGACTCAGTTTTAGCAACAATCAACTGGAAGGATCGATCCCCATTGCTATTTGTGGATTGAGTCATTTGGGGGACTTGTTCTTTGGTGGTAACCTGCTGATAGGTCCAATACCGGAATGTTTGGGTAAAGTTGAATCTTTAAGAACTATCTTCTTGAACTCAAACAAATTGAATTCCACTATCCCTTCCAACTTGTGGAATCTTAGAGACCTTGTATTCTTAGACTTCTCCTCAAATTACTTAAGTGGCCAGTTTGAGTCGCAAGTTGGAAATTTAAAAACACTCAGCAATCTAGATTTATCCTTAAATCAAATTTCAGGTAATATTCCCAAGGCAATTGATGGTTGTGAATCATTAGAATTTCTGAACTTGTCAAATAATGAATTTAGTGGAGTTATTCCCCAATCCTTGGGGAATCTTAGAAGCTTGAGCGCATTGGATTTATCCAACAATGATCTTTCAGGATTGCTACCAAAGTCCATAGCAAATATTATTTCTCTTGTGCATTTTAACGTGTCTTGCAATAGATTGGAAGGAGAGATTCCAAATGAAGGTTGTTTCGCTAACTTCACTGCTCAATCATTTATTAACAACTCTGGTCTTTGTGGTTCAGCAAGATTTCAAGTGCGATCTTGCTCGAAAAATCATGGAGGACTTATGAAGTATATAGTGCCATTGTTGATTTTAGTAATCATTTTGGTGATCATTGTTGTGCTCATGTTGACTAGAAGAAAGAACCAGAGAAAAGAATTAGAGTCCCAGATTAGTATTTCGCAAGGTGTTGAATGGAGAAGGATTTCATATATTGAACTTGAACAAGGAACAAATTCTTTTAGCGAGACTAACCTACTTGGGAAAGGTGGTTTTGGTTCTGTATTCCATGCAACACTTTGTGATGGGTTCAAAGTTGCAGTAAAAGTATTTCACATGCAGATGGAAAGAGCTGCTCAAAGCTTTGAGACTGAAAGTGAGCTATTGAGCTCAATTCGACATAGAAACATCGTTCATGTTTTTGGATGTTGCAGTAATATGGATTTCAAAGCATTGATTCTTGAATACATGCCAAATGGGAGCTTGGAGAAATGGTTATATTCACACAACTATTGTATGGATCTGATGCAGAGGGTAAAAATAGCAATAGATGTTGCATTAGCATTGGAATATCTTCACCATGGCTATACATACCCTATTGTGCACTGTGATGTAAAACCAAGTAATGTCTTACTTGATGAAGATATGACTGCTCGAGTTGGTGACTTCGGCATTGCCAAGCTTTTTGACAACGGTGAGGTTGTCGTTCAAACTAAAACCTTGGGAACAATTGGTTATGCAGCACCAGGTAATGTTTCTTCTTTTTCCTAATATTCTTAAACTGGATGTATTGTTCATGATGGATACTAACAAACATGCAATGCAAATAGAGTATGGGTCGGAAGGAAAGGTGTCCACCAATGGAGATGTATATAGTTATGGAACAATGTTGCTGGAGATGTTTACGAGGAAAAAACCAACTGATGATATGTTTATAGGAGAAATGAGCTTGAAGAAATGGATTGAAGAAGCAATGCAAAGAAATGCAGTGAGTGAAGTTGCAGACCCTCGTTTGATAGCAAGAGACGATCCACAATTTTGGGCAAATGAGCAGTGTATTTCTTCAGTTTTTGAATTGGCAATAAATTGTGTAGCCTTTTCACCCTATGAAAGAACAAGCATGATTGAAGTAGTGGCGGCCCTCAAAAAGATCAAAGCCAGATATGAAGTAGTCATACGAAGCCCAAAGAGATAAGATTTTCATTATTGTATAGTTTTTTATATTCCTATACGTAGATTAATAAGATGTATTGTTTCTCAGCAACAACTTCCAATTAGTAGAGTTCAAGTTAAAATTACAATCTTGATGAAAGATTATATTTTTAGAGTGTAACTTAAATAAAAATTAAAAATGTACAAGAATAGGCCACCCCTCCGACGTGTTCGGCTCGTCGATGGCGCCGCTTAAGTCGAGCGATTTCCTCGACCGCATGCGCCACCCCTCCGCTGCTGAATTTGTTAAAGCTATTAAAAGGTGTAGTTACTCATCCCCTCTTTTTTTTTTTTTTTTCTTTGAGGAATTATGATGATTGAGCACAATTAATGATGAATGAGTTTTTAGTTCTTTTAGATTTTATGTTGGGTTTTTAGTTTATTCCAGTCAGATCTGGTTTTAACTGGTTATAGCTGCACTTATCATTGATTGATGGTTGCAGTATAATTAAACTTCTAGCTGATTTTTACTCTTGACTTGAAACTTTTAGTTTTTCTTGTGCTTGGAATTTTGTTGCCATTCAGTTTACTGCTTCAGCTGTTAATGCTATATGCCACTCATTTGCAGTGCAGGTGAAGTTAGTATCATTTTCTTACCATGACACTTGATACGTGTTTCTTAGATTTCTATTAACTTTGGGAATTTCCTTTTCTATGGTTGTACAACATTTATGATGGATTGTGTTGCAGATAGATTTGTTTCTTAGCTTTACCTTTTGATTATCTACCATTCTGATGTAATTAAACACAAGCTTGTATTGAGTGCATTGTTTTTTAACTGCTGGATGGCACATTCATTACATTTGGTATGTGTGAACTCACTATTCACACTGCAATTTATTGCAATTATTATCTGAAAATGGTTGCATTTTTATCATGAAATCGAAATCTTTCATCCTAAATCAAAGTATAATCGCAGAGCTTTGAACCTGATAGTTGCTTGAAATACTTACATTCTGTTGTATCTCCTGTAAACGAGCTCCATCAAACTTCTGCAGCAGAATGCATTTACAGGAGCTCTGTTTCCTTATACATCCTTCACAACACACTACACAAAAGGATTTTGATAGACCAATAATATTTGCCTCAATGAATAATGTTTTATTGAGTGAAGTATATATAGAGTTTACAAGATATGATAAATCTATCTAAGATATGTACAATTTGGAGATATACAAATATATGAATAAATTTAATAATATATAGATATATCAAGAAGATGTGATATCTTTCTGATTATCTATTCTAATAGATTTAAGTTTAGGAATGGCCTCCCAGTATTTCAGAAGCTCATGCAACAGATAATACACAAAATGACCTTCCAGCTGGTAGCGTCAGTGATTCACCCAAATCATCGGGTTTTTGGGTTGGAAAACACCGAGCCTACGGTGGCGGAAGAAACAGCCCTTCAATCTCAACCCGAGCAAGGAATAGAAAATCAAGATCCTCAATGATGCAGGTCTGACTAACAATGGATTCTGCAGTCTGTTCCAAGTTTTTTGGTGTAAGTATCTACTCTTCTTCCTTGTAATTAATATTTTTGCATTAATCAATAGCTGTGATATTTTCTACAATTTGTCAAGAACTTTCATGTAGTAACATGAATATTATGCCTCAGTCAACGGAGAGTTTTCTTTTGTTGATTTCTCAGTAGGAAATGACTAGAGAATAGAGATATCAATGGTTAGAAATCAAAGTATAGATGATTACATATTATGAAGCTCCATAGCTATCTTACATTATTGGGAAAAGCCATTATTATAATATCTGCATGAATATATTAATGAAAAGGGAATGATTTAATAATTAATAATCTGCTTCACGTTTGCTTGTCTGCTTATTGATTGGATAAAAAAAAAATTCTGTATTTATTATTCTGAGAGTACTCAAATAGAGATCTGACTAGTGAAAGAAACAATCCCCAGAATAGAATAAGTTGAGCAAAGACAACTAGCAAACATATACCTTTTTCTATTGTTTCATCTCCAGCTACCAGATAAGCATTTTTTTTTTCTCAACCACTGCAACAATATTTGCAATTATTATTTTGTTAGCTTTTAAAAAAGAAATTTAATTTCAAAAGTTGCACCTCTGGTTAGATGGAAATATTCTGTGATTAGATTATTTGGGGTTGCATGGATGCACTGCATGTTCCAAGGAGATAATATGATGTTGCTCTTCTAAATATGTCCAAGACAAAAATCTGGCAAATATATCATAAGTTGGAGTATAGAACTAAAAATCCATTTATAGTTGAGTTTTATTTTTTAATTTCCAGGATGTTTAATTCTTCTTTTTTCCATATCTTCAAAGATATCTTCATATAATATACCAATAATGGATATCTCACATGTAAAAATTCTTTACATAAAAGATTTTGGATTCGATCATTTCTATTTTCAAAAGAAAAAAAAAGTCCCCACTTATAAATCTTGTCAAGGGATTTTACACAATATTTGTGAACAATTAGAAAGAGAAGAGCCTGGTTGAGCTAGAAGAAACACTGTACATGAGTCAGCCACCGGGCTTTGTTCAACCAGGAGATGAGCAGAATGTTTGTCTACTAAAGAAGTCCCTTCCAAGGCAATGGAATAAACGGTTTGATGCACACATGCTTAGTATTGGGTTCAAAAGGTCAAGTTTTGACAAATGTGTTTATATAAAGGCTGCCTCTGATTCATCCTTGATTTACTTACTCTTGTATGTTGATGATATGTTGTTGGATGGGAAATTGGTGTCGAATATTGAAGCTGTAAAAGAGGGCTTGAAGAATTGGTTTGATATGAAGGATTTGGGGAAGGCCAAGAGAATACTTGGCATGGATATTGTCACAAGTCAACCTGGAGATAAGTTGAAATTACAACAGAAGATTATCTCTTGAAAGTGCTGAAGAGATTTGATATGAGCGAAGGACAGAGTCCAAGGACTGCTTGTGGGCAGTCTTAGGTATATGATGGTGTGTTCAAGACCAGATATATCTTATTCAATCAACATGACAAGTCGATTTATTTCATGCCTAGGGAAGCCTCATTGGGATGCGCTTGTCGGTATTTTGAGATATCTAAGAGGTACAGCTCAGTATGGTTTGTTGTTGAAAAGAGTTGCAGCTCAGAAAGTGAAGTGCTGGTTGGTTTTGTGGATTCAGATTTTGCCTCAAGTTTGGATACTAGAAAATCTCAGACAGGATATGTTTTCAAATTGTTTGGGACTGCAGTTGTTTGGAAGTCCAAACTACAGTCAGTGGTAGCTTTTTCTACCACATAATTCATGGCAATTACAGAAGCCATTATAAGAAAGGGTTGTGGCTTAAAGGCTTAATCTAAACACTAATTTCTGTGATAGCTAGAGTGCTTTGTATCTCACGAAGCACTCAGTCTTTCATGAGAGATCTAAACATATTGATGTTAGATTTCACTTCGTGAGAGATATAGTAGAAAGAGGTTTGGTGAAGATGGCTATGGGGTCTTCAGAGCACTCGTACCTTCAAACAAAGTCTCTAGTGAATAGGCTATTCATGAAGCAACGCCTATATTCGTATAAATTGTCAGATGATGGAGGTATGGAAGATCAATTGGACGAGTTCAACAAAGCCATAGATGATCTTGAAAATAAAGGAGTGAAGTTAGAAGATGAAGACAAGACAATCATCAATCTTAATTCATTGCCTAAGACTTTCGAGCACCTCAAGGATGCAAAGCTTTTCGGGAGAGATACCATCATCTCCCTTGATGAAGTACAATCGGCACTAAGGGCTAAGGAATTGCACAAAAGTAGTGAGGGAAGAAAGCTAACTTCCACACATGATAGTTTGAATGAAAAACATAAAGTCAGAAACGACAAATTCAGAGAAAACAATGGATTCAAAAGGCAGTTTCCTCAGTCAAGAACTAAGGATCATGAAGAAAATGAATTAAAAAGATGTCATTTCTTCCATAAAGAAGGTCATTTTAAAAAGGACTGCTATTCATGGAAAAGAAGACAATCCTATAATATAAGAGTTTTATTTTTCAGTATAATATTGAATATAGTTTAGATTTACTACAACAGTTAATATTGAAAATATCATGATCAAACTAATTTTACGACAACTTCTATCTCAAACTTGAATTTGGATCCCAGCAAAGGAAGCTGTTCACCACACACTTTTGTTTTGTTTTTTTTTTTTTTTGAACTTATTTTAATATTCGGATTGGTGTATTTGTGGTGGGAAAGATGCACAGAAAAATGCACTATACATGTGGATCTCAATATCCAAATGGGAGTGGTGGAATGAATGAACGAGTCCACTATATTAAAATTTTCCAACTGAAGTGGACCATTTTATTGAGGAATTCAAATTTCTGCCCATAAACAAAAAAGCTAAGTGGACATAAATTTTTTGGAGTGGGAATAATGATTGAATTCAGAAATCATGCTTTAATTCACTCTCCTTTAAATACTGAATTCTAACACGCCATTCACGTTACTTATTTATTATGCTAAGTAGTATACACGGTCTAGCCCGTCAGTTTTTTTTTTCAAATCTTTTACATCACAAAAAGATTCTTGAATATCAAATCAATATAATATCTATTAAGAAATCTTTAAAAATTCAATAAATAGATTAACATGAATTATACTCAAGAGTCTGTATAGGGTTTTATTTCATTTTATTAGACTACGAATAATAGCGACCAGGTCTCCCCTCCAGGTCCATCCACCTGTAAATTTTAAAAAAATGTAAAATTTTGGCCAAAACAGACCAGACCAGGTCTGGTCTCAAACATGAAGAGACCTCAAGGTTTCCTCACCTTTTTCATTGTTGGGCAAATGGGGTGGTGACACTTGTCACCATCTCATTGGTCCAAGAATTATTTATGTAGTATAGTTTAATTTGAGTATATTTTAATATTATAAATAAATAAATATACCAAAATTCATGATTTTTAATTCTCTACAAATAGAGCCTAATTTTGCTATATATTTTTTAAAATTTTGATTTTTCAAAATTAAAATATATAAATATTACACATATTTTGTATTTTTTCTAATTCAATATTTCAAAAAAAAAATGAATGATTGATTTATTATATGCAATCGGTTTAATTTTTTTATAATTATAATCAATTATAATTATTGTTAATTATTTTAATAAAATAAAATAATATTATGGTTTGGTGGTTGCTGTTAAATCATATAAAATTATTGTGGTTGGGTTTGGATGAATAGTGATGATGTGGAAGAAAGAGAAAATAATTAAATATTGAGTGGTTGGTGTGATTGCTGTTATTCATACTCTTAAAAAAAAAAGAAGAGAGTGGGATGGGGTGGCCACACCACCACCGCTTGCAATAACACCCACCCTTCAGTTCAAATATTTACTTCATTGGAAAAATGACTAACAATATGCGATCCTCACATGAATCACGACACCACTTAATTTGGTTATGCGTTACGTACATTCGTCAAAACGATATCATTAATGGGCTTGTATTTAGGAAATTAAAATTCCAAATCTCTGTAAAAACCATCGATCCTACCAAATTCATGGGGAATTCTTTGTTTGCCTCTTCTGCTCTTTTTTTCCTGTTGCTAAATAGCATCACACCACCCTGCTTCTGCCTGAGTTCTACTGCCACAGACGACAGGCATGCACTCCTTTCCCTCAAAAACTCCCTCGTATCCGACCCGCATGGTATCCTGACCACGAGCTGGTCCCAAAACTCAGTTTGTGATTGGATTGGTGTGTCGTGCGGCAAGAAGCACCGCAGGGTCACCGCCCTCGACCTCTCCGGTTACGACCTCGCCGGAACTCTTCCTCCGCATCTCGGAAACCTCACGTTTCTCAGATATTTAGACATCAGCTACAATGCTTTAACGGGATCCTTACCTCTCGAGCTCTCCAATTTGCGTCGTTTGAAGGTGATGAATGCGTCAGTGAATTCGTTCATTGGAGAATTACCGAGATTGCCTCAAGTGGAGCAACTCATTCTGAACAACAACAGTTTCTCAGGTTCAATGCATCCGTCTTTGTTCAACAATTCCAAGCTACGGGTATTACGTTTGAGTCACAATTCAGTTTCTGGGGATATTCCAAAGGAGATTGCAAATGCTTCTTCCCTTGAAATATTACGCTTGGGCGATAATAGCCTCACGGGTAGGCTCCCAAGCGACATGTGCTATAATCTCCAAAACCTCAACACACTTACTCTTGCGCTCAACCAAATTGGTGGGGAAATCCCATCAAATATAAGGAGATGCACACACCTTCAGCAGCTGTATTTATCCTATAATCATTTCAGCGGCAACATCCCGCCTGAGATTGGAAGTTTGAGCTTGCTCACAATATTGGATCTGGACAGTAATAATTTTCGAGGTATGAAGATTTCTTCCAACTTGTAATATATTGATTTTATATTAATGATTGCTCAAATTTGGTTGTGATGAATAATTTCAGGAAGAATTCCATCATCTGTGTTCAACCTTTCTTCATTGACAATCTTGAACTTCTTCAACAATAGTTTATCTGGAAATATCCCAACTGTGCTCAATCTGCCAAAGCTTCAAGAATTGTATCTCGATGAGAACAAGTTGACGGGAAATATTCCATCTTCAATCTTCACCATTTCTTCATTGACACTCTTGAGCATCTCTTACAATAGTTTATCTGGAAGTATCCCAACTGTGCTCAATCTGCCAAAGCTTCAGCAGTTGTATCTCGGTCTTAACAAGCTGACTGGTAATATTCCATCTCCAATCTTCAACATTTCTTCATTGACAATATTGAATTTAAATCACAATAGTATGTCAGGTAAGTATACTTGGCTTTAAATTGAAAGAGCATCCAAGAACAAGATAACTAGTATCGTATCATTGTAACGCCCCCAACTGACCTTCCCAATTTGGGGTCGCGTCACATTGATGTTTCAGGTTTTTGTCAAACATTTCTTCAATCAAATAATAATAAGCGGAAGACTTAATTAATATAAAAGGATTTTTAAGAACAAAAGAGAGTGTACTTCGAGTCATAAGTTTAAACAGAAATAGTTCACACATTTCAACATGTCAAGGATAGGAAGGGTAAAATCAGAGAGTGTAGCAGCGTGTGTGTAACGTGGCGGAGATATGCATATGAAGATGCATATCTCAGGATCTATGTGTTTACAAATACTTCACATCGCCGGTTTACACCCCTGCTCGCCCATCCTTGCTGCTCAACCTGCGTATTTTAGAAATAATACGAGGGGCTGAGTACTAATGTACCCAATGAGAAACATGCCCGAAAACATGCATTATATAGGAGATATGCTATGCCACTCACACAGATAAACACGGGGTTTTATTAAAAGAGACCGTGTTATCTAAAACATTTTGTTTTGCACGCATGCTAGTTACATGATATTATATCTGTTTCAGTGTTGTAACTGGAAGTTGGCCGGCTTCCAAGTTACGATGATCGGTCAGGAATGCAAATACACTCAACCTACTGTCATCAAAGTGCACTAGTCTCAGTAATCCATTTTTAGACCCCGATCGTTTAAATGAAATTTCCCGGATCCAAATACTGGAGGCTCTACCTCATTCCAACAAAAACATGGGGACAGTTCACCCAGTTCAACAATATATGGGGGCTTCTACCCCAGTTCACTAAATGAGTTCTAGCGCACTAACAAGAACCTGGTTCTAAACTCATTAGTTATTCTCTCTGTCGATGGGAATCGACAGAGGTCAAATACAATAGCACAAAACATGCATAGCACTCTCGGTTCAAAACAAGCAGTTTTAACACGTTTTTAAAAAGAAAACACACGTTTGATTTTAGTGAAATAGTTTTCCACCTGGTATTTGACTTAGAGTCTAGATGCCTTCTTGCTAGTTTGAGCTCAACTGATCCTTGCTTCAAACTCCTACAAGTTATTAGGGATACCAAAGTTAGGACGGACATTCTAGGACGATAATATATCAGTCATAAACAATTGAAACTCGAACAGGAATAAGATCAGATAAAAGGAATCAAATCTCTCCAAGTGTGAGCTCTGTGTCGACCGACAGGGTTCTGTGTCGGTTGACACACCCTTGTCGATCAGCATTGTGTCGATCGACACAACCCCTTGTCGATCGACACAAATGTGTCGATCTTACCTCGACTGACCTCCTGTCTTCACACCCTTGTCGACCAGCCCTGTCGATCGACATAAACCTCTGTCGATCGACACAAGTGTGTCTTGCTCAACTCTCGCCCAAAACCTCTGTGTCGATCGACACAGATCATCTTCTTCGCGAGCTCGCCGGAAAAACCTGCAACAGCGACGGAAATGCCTCTCTACACCTCCGATGATACATGCAATCACATATTCGAGCTCCCTAGACACTCTAGAACACGATTCTAGACCTCAAACACGGATTAAATGCAAGAAATGAGGGTTGGAAGTGAGCTCACCGGAGAACTCTCTCTCACGGGGGCGGCGGCGGTTCCGGCAACTAAACTCACGTCTCTTGCTATCCGAATGCTCCCTATAACATCAGGAACACATTCCAATCAACCAAATTCTCGTTCATGTCCGATTAAACGAGTTATAATTTCTAAAGAAATTACTCACCCAAAATCCTGCGACCTAACTTCTCTCTTCAATATCTCCGTTGATACTCCACTTCACGGTGCTCACCTTATATCAATACGAAGCTGGAACCACAAGCTATCGAATGGCAGTGGTGGCTTGGTCGGGAGTGGCCGGAATCTGGCCGGAAAGCTGATGGGTTTGGGGGGGGGGGGGTTTGGGAGTGTTCTCACAGTTTCTCTCTCTAAGCTCAAATAAATGGTGGTGTGAAATGTAGTACAATATATATATATATATATATATATAGAGAGAGAGTTGTGTTCAAATCCGAACTAAATGTCCTGAATGAACTATGAACTTTTATATTTGATCATTGTAGTTTATATGATAGCTCATTATAGTACCTAATTATGATACTTCATTACTGTGTGTGTAATTGATCATTGTAGTGTATATGATACTGTAATGAGATATCATACATACAATAATAATCAATTACACACACAACAATGAAAGTTCATAGTTCATTCAGGAAGATGAGTTCAGCCTAGAATGCACCCCTATATATACATATATATGTTATAATAATTCTCCTCATATAATATATCATAATTATACATATATATATAAATATACATGTATTATATATATATATCATCCCCTCAAATTATATTTATTCCCTCATGAAATCCTTATAACTCATGATTTAATCTTCTCCTAACTTGTGATAATTCCTTCAAATAATCCACATACTTTCCAACTCAAGTGTAAAATAAATTCCCATTCGCGATAAATAAATCGAATGCTCTCAATTTAAGGAAATTCTCTTATTACAATCAATTAAGCCTCACAAAAGCTTAATTAATTAAGTTTGGGGTATTACAATCATAATTCTTAAATGATTAAAAACATTTAGTTGCTTTTGCATTTTGTTATGCATCATGTGAAAATACACAAGTAAAAAGTATTAAACCAAAAAAATTAATAGTAGATTATATCAATCCAAATATTTGAATTCATTTCTATTAACAACTCTTTTCTTTTCTTTTTTATTGATCGATCTATTCTTTCCTTTTATATATAAATAAATAAAAGAAAGCAAACACTCAAATGAGAGGGTCTCACCATTTTTATTGTGAGACGAATCTAATAATGTATTTAATTCATTGAAATGATATTTTTCTTTGTTGCAAATAATGTAATTCTTTACCGTAAAAAAATAATATATTAAAATGTAACGCCCCCATCTGACCTTCCCAAAATGAGGCCACGTTACATTGATGACTCAGGTTTTGT